>JARQST010000707.1:208594-246745 GCA_030142225.1 Pachycephus smyrnensis
TCCCCGATAAACGTGCACGAGGAAATAATTGTTTCTACCCAGAAATTCCTAGCAATAAATTACTCTGTCCAAACTATTGCGCCACTGTATATATTGTCGGATTTTAAATACGATTAAACCGCCTGATATAACTGATATCGCTGACATCGATAATTTCTTGTAGGCATTATAGAATACATTTTTTTTCATTACAAAACGAAATATTACTTTTTACATTCGTACAAATTTTGAGCAATTTCGTGAAATTTGTAAAAGCTCGTACGAGACGTTATTTTCGAAAAAAAAAGGTAAATAATGTATGTATATCCGAGTGACAGTCGTAGAATGATCATTAATCAAACTGTCATAAAAATAAGAAATATATATGTATGTATATAGGTATACCAGACCATGAAAGAATGAGGGAATGATATATTAACCTAAGAATGAGTGATTATATTATGTATATAACGTGACAAGCCATCCCATACGATCTAATATATTTATTCAATATAGAATAATCCGAATTAGGAATAAGCAGTAAATAATTAATAGATATCATATAAAATTAAATTCTCATAATTACGACTTCCGCGTTCGTATAATATAGCCTGACCAAATTAGACGTTTGAAATTGTTCAAATATACCTAAAATCTCTCAATTACAGTTGTCATACCTATCAATCATATCCCCCCCCCATGATAATTAAAAGTACGATTCGCGAATACAAATAAAATATTACAATTGACTGACATTGACTTGTTTCGGATCACAAAAATAATTGCAGTACCAGAAAACCATCAAGGTCTCCCATTAAATTATCAGAGCTTATTCAGTTTACCCGAAACGTCAAAAAATCGCTCTTGTTAAAAAAACTCGAAAGAAGAAGAGCTTCGCCTCTCAGAGGAATTATTACGATTCGTTTAAAAAAAAGAACTGCCAATTTTTTAGCGCCATTTCCATATCGATAAGTACCGCCTGTTATCACGAAAAAAAAATAGGTTAGGGACGTTGATAGATAAGCGCACACTATATATTACAATCGAAGGATAACCGGAAAAAAAAGTATTACTCACATTGGCCGCTTTACGAAGTTACGAATTAACGTTAAATTTCTCACGAGCGTAGATAAAACTTTTCAAGACTTCAAAGTGAACGCTACAGTGATAAGCGTAAACGTTTGATAGGGTCAGGGAGGTCTTGAAAAGTTTTCAAATTGGCCGAGCGTGACTGGCGGATAACAGGGAAAAAGTCAAAGGCGGAATAAAAGTGGCAGTGAAGGTTAATAAAAATTGTATCAGGGTGCAAAAGGGGAATGGTGGGGGGCAGGGGGGTCGAGAAGATGACGCAAAAATTTTTAAGTATGTCGGGCATGGGTATTTTTCTTTTTTTTTTTTACCTGTGTAACGGCTGGGTTTACCTAATTACGGAAAAGACGTCGAGTGGCGGTGAATTTTTACTAATTATTTTCGAGTGCTGCACGTTACGATTTAAATTAACGAGATGCTTTTGCTGAAAGTACATTTATTAATGCTACTGATACTAGTAGCTGCTACTACTACTAGCAAGTAGCTGCTAAGAGGTCCATTGCCTCAAGTAGTGGAAATTCGTTAATGAATTTTATATATATATATATAGAGTTTGTTGTTCAATGATAATGATTTATTCTGGTTAAGCCTAAAATCCAAAATGGTTTCAAACTAACTACGATGCCGTCTAGCTAAATTACTCGAATTTGTCATTTTGAATAATGACAGTTTGGACGGACCACTCAGCCATCCCATTGTACAAGTTTACTGTCACTGGAATGGGAATAGGAAGTTTTGGTAAGCATAGCTAAAACTTTGGAATTTCATTGTTCCCATGAGTTATCTTTACGTATTTAGTCTAGATCTTTCTTACTGTGTATATATTATATACATATTGTAGTTTTCTTTCATTTGCTGACTTTCCTCGTTTACAAGCATAATCGTAGGATGCGTATTTCAAAATATCAAACGAAATTTTTTAAACTAAAATTTTGAAAATAAAATTCAAATACCACTCAAGGCTGTGAATCGGTTCCCGTGGGTTTTTCTTTCGCCAAATCATTTACGCTGGTAAAACTGTCTTATCAGAGAAAATTTTCCCCCCCAAAAAAAGCGAAAACTTGTACGCTCTTATTGGCAAAGTAAAATTCTCCAAGAATACCAAAGGCAATTATACTTTCACCCCCCGATTACTAATTGCGCCACCCGATAGACCCGGACGAGCCAACCCGAAGATATGCTCGGGCTTAATTACCAGACGGTCTGGAATTTTCGTGGAAAGGCTCCAATTTCGAGAAGGGGTAGTAAAAGTCGCTAGGGGCAAATGAACGCGTAGACTACCCTTCAATTCGAATGCCTATACAACCCCCTTGTAATGCCGGCGTGGTTTAACAGTGAGGGTTGTAAGATACACAGAGTATCGTATAAGGGTGAATATGGGGGCGGGGGGTGGTATAGGATACTCGGGGTTTTGACGTACAATGGCCCGAAGCTAGTGAAGTGGCAGTAAGGTTTTGGGGTGGTTAGGGGATGAAGTGGAGTTACAAAGGCTGAAATACAGACACGATTATTCCATTGTCTTGGCACTGGGCATGCAACCACCCTTATGGCTTCTTTCGCATTGTCCACCCCGTATCATCAGGATCGCATAGAAATCACTTGAAAAAAAAAGAAAAAAAAATACAAAATTTAAAATATTCATCCCTTCAACTCGGCATTCCTATTCAATCCATTCTGTATAGTCCGTCTACACGTTTCATTCTACACTCTATACTCTTCGCTTGTTAAATGCATTATCGTGCAACGATGCACAAAACTGCATTATCGAGAGAAATAAAAAGACGGCAAGAGGCAATGCAGCCTCTGGCAAACTGAACTTGCCAAGTGCACGCAATCGTCTAACGGGCGTCTCTATTATTATTCGTTAGACGTCGTTACTAACGAGATGCATCACAAGAAAAAGAGAAATGAAAAAAAAATCTCCCCCCAACATTTCCCATAAGACAATGAATACCGAAAGCCTCCAATTTCTTCATTACAGACGCCATTACGATTCTTGTAAAAGCTAGTCAGTCAGTCTGAATCGTTACACAAGAGTCGATAATAGAATTATCGATTTAAATATGAGTGACGCCAAAGCGTATAATTCAAGCACTTCCGTCGTCGACAATCGCGTGGGATTTTTAAATCAAACTTGCGTCATCCCCCAAACAACAAGGTCTACATAAAAAAAATTCAAAATCAACCGTTTCCCATAGTCAAACCGTACACAAAGACGTCTTTATCATTAATCATCCAAATACCTAATCCACTGATACCCTGATTACAGAACGGTGTCGCTAGCTTTGAAAACGTTCGTCGCTCCTTTGGCAATGCTAAACCAGTTTTAACGAGATAAATCCGGTTACGCGTATCAAACGCAGTAGAGTAAATGAGCAAGGGAATTCCCCGGTTTTTTTACATCGTGTCTCAAGCATTGCACGTGTATCGAACTGCAACTTCGACTATCGATATACTCTAATACAATATACTAGTACAATATATATGCATATAGCCACAGGTACAGTAGCTACTATAATTCCTATTAAAAAAATCCCACTCACCGTGCTCATTCAAAATCGATGAAATTTTCCAAAACCTTCAATACATTCAATGCAATATTAAATTGCTCAAGACAAATATACCAAATGATACGTATGAATATATCGAGAAAATATTGCCTGTGAATATATAAGCATATAATACGCAAATATCTCCCACATAACCAAGCGAACGTAAAGCGAATAATACGTAAGCTTTATTATGTTACTCTCAAAAGAGAAAGCACATATATGTATATATATATCCACTATGACTTAGATTTTGAATAACTCCAAAACCGAATATCCAGTACTATCGGGCGCACCCGGTAACGACAGAAGCAAAGCCGACTGACTGTGACAGAGGGTGAAAGGTAAGGGTAGCTGTAGCTAGGTCGTCCGCCAACCCTGCTAATGGACTAACATTTACCCTGGGCGTCCTCCCTCCCTTGCGACATCCAAAATGTATGCCCAGCTAAAGGCACCGCTGACGGATACGCGACTCGTAGTTACGCAATTTCAAAATATTATATATACATTTGGTACATGCTCTTGACTATATACTATATATATATGCAGAACCACGACCTCTATATAATATATATATATACCACCCTGTACCCAGTGCAGCAGAAGGGATGCCCGCGTCTACCCTTAAAGCTTACATGGAAGGTTAGCCGATGAAGAAGCGACGCGACAAATACACGTGCTTCCATATCCTCCACCCCCTCGTCCTCGTCTCACCCAACCCTTACTTCATCCGCTCTAACCCTCTTCTTCTTCTTCTTTTTTTGTATCGTCTCGACGAGGGATGAGGGTGGAATGACCCCGGATTCTAAAGTTTTCCGCGCGGCTTGCCGAACCCGTGGCTTACGCGAGACAACACCGTTGGGAATGACTTATCGACTATTTTTGCGTGAGGGGAGGGTGGGAGCGGTGAAAGGGAGAGAAAGCAGGGGTGGTATTAGCCTCTTGCGAGAATGAAGTTCATGCCTGGCGAAAGACGCGCGGGTGTTGATAAGAAATAATGGAGGTCTTGGATAATCGAATTACATCAGGGGTAGGTACTGCTACCTCTTGATGAGACTCTGTCGATGGCCTATAGTCTATTCGTTGAACTTCAATGGAATTGTGTTCGCGGTAATGGAGTGAATATATGCATATATATATATACACACATCGTTACCTGCGGCTATTAATGTTTAACGAGTCCCCATGGGGGTTGCTAGGACGAATTTATAGATGTCTAGAGAGACGCTGGAGAGAAGGAGGGGTAGGTTTTTTACACGGTCGATTGGTAGTCGGACATTTTGAATTTTTCCTTCATATATTTATCTTCTAATATAATAGAGATACCAGCATCCGTTTAGAGATTAGGTGATATATGGACCGATAAGGGGTTAATTCTTATCTTGCCTTTTGTGTATTTTCACGATTGGCTACTTCATGCTCTGAATACCTTGATACTGGGTGACGAAAAGGACTGTCACTTTGCCGTCAAGCTGGACTGCCTCGCGTTAGGTTAGGGTTAGGTTGGATTATGAAAAGATCCACTTGAGACACTAGGCACGATCTTCATCTTGAGCCACTGTACTGCAAGCCCTTTAAACTTCACTCCTCAAACTACTCCTGTACTGGATGCTGTTTCCTCTTGAATCTCGTCACTACTGCCATCCCCTCTCCCTCATCCCTTCTTCACTCATACTCATCTCCTAGACAACAATCTCCTAGACTCGGGCTTTGATGTGGCGCGCAATTCCCTGCCATTATTAGCCTAGCTTAAACCTCCGAAATCCGTTTCTCTTTTGTACTCTGTATATAACGGGTGATTTTTAACGTCACGACTTATTGCACAGTGTTTGGTAAATATTATATTTATGGCTTTTTTATCAGGTACGTTATAACGTATTTGTATATTCTTATTTAAGTGAAATAAACAATTTTTGTTGCAAAAAATTGTAAACTGGTATACCTGTCTGTTCTGAAATGATAAATGTTATATTATTATAGAAATAAATATCTGTATCGTGTTGAGTTCAAACTTTTAATAAAATTTAAAAAAAGTATATTGAAAGTTTCTTGATACTGATGTGATTTTGAAGAAAAAAAAAATGGATTTTATCAGTTCTACCAACAACGGTTATCAAACTGTACGCGGTTACGCAGTCTTCTAGAACGCAGACGCTACGTCGAGCTACGAGCGAAACTGGAGGAGGAGATGACGTAGGGAAGAGTCTTCTCGTAATCATCCGGTTTTGCCGACGGAGCGAAAAGCGTCGAGGTAATTTCACTGTTCGTGGATAATTGTCCGGGGGAGAAAAAAGTCGAGGATCTTTCGGTCCATTCAAGCAGTTTTCGCGTTCGTGCGAATTGTCAGGATGGATAAATAAAGGCTTCCTTTTTTTTTTTGTACGAGCTTTAGATTTCGCGAAACGACGTCACGAGAGGGAAGGAACGTTTTTCAAAGATCTTCAAGAAGAATACGTTAATCGATTGACAAAGCTGGAAAGAGGCGAAAGTGCCGATTAATCAAATTCTTCGAGACCGTCAGCCGCCTCCGATATAGAAATGCCAAAGAAAAAACTTTTTCGATCGACATTTAATCATTCGCAGGTCTGCGAAGATGCTCTTGATAGAGGCGGATCCGTTTGGGACGACAAAAAAATAAAGAGAAAAATAAAAAAAAGAAAATCTCAAACACTCCCACGACAGTTTAGTCGCCGTCTAAGGGATGCGTTTAATAAAATTGTGATTGTAGAGAATTTTTAACAGTTTCGACGTAGTTAAGAAACATAAGTGAAGCTGTTGAGGCTACTGAGCTACAGTATACGTACTGCGGGCGAGTATCCATGTAGCTACTACCTAAGGTTATACTAGACTGCTACTACCTATTGGATGAATAATCGAATATTGGATTTGATCTTCGTAGCCTGAAATTGGCAGTTTGACAGCTTTACGTAAAACGTAAAATTGACGTAATAGAACGTTTAGCAATTAACGAAAACGTGTGATTTTGTGCTTGGAAAGTTTTGATGCTTCGCACGATAAATAATATTTGACAAAATTATCGTCTTTTTCTAATACTTATAACTTCGTCGCGTCGTTTCTTTCGAATCACTGCAACTAGGCGTAATCAACCGAACTTGCCAGTGACTAGTTGCTGCGTTCAATTAGTCACTTTAGTCAAGACACGAAATATATTACTGACAAGATCTTGTACCAGGCTGTACCAATTTTAGGATGAGATAAAGTCCCGGGCGGAAACTAGATCTTAATAACTTCACGTTTACTAGATAGAAAATTTGCATTTGGAATTATCTTTGATTGCGCCATTCAGTGACGTTCTGTAATTGCTATCAGAAATTGACTCTAGATACTACAGTTCGCTTTATCAAGAAATCGATTGCCTTGCGATTAATAACGATTTTTTTTTTATTAATCATTCAAGAAATTAATTAATTCAGAATCAATCGTCGTATTTCTGTCCGTATAAATTATTCATTTTGAATCAGCCTGTTTCTAATTCTATTCAAATTTATACGGTCCATACGAATAGGAGGATCTACCTGGACCTCTTCGATGTAACACAAACTCTCTTACATGTCAAAGATCCATTTTCGATCTATAAATCGTGTAATAATAATTATTCGACTTACCTCCGGCAATTCGTCCGGCACTTTTCCCATCCAACTGAGGGACAGGATATTGCAGTCACACTTGGCGTTGTTATTCTTCTCGAAATGCAAATGCATTTTTGCGTCCACACTTTACGCGGGCCCATCAAACGAAATTTTCAAAATCTACCGGCACGTCGACCACCAGCTAAACAACCCCGACGACAATTCGACCACGCAACAGTCCGTTACTTCGTAGTACACAGGGTCGAAAAAAAAACGCGACGCGATTCTTCCGCATCTCACGCAATCAAAATACCCAACCGACAGTCCGAAACGTGTTGCACCGAACAAGCTTTACATTAGGACTAGCAATAATTCGTGACCACGCGACATTTTTGTATTTATTATTTTCAAAAAGAAAGGGACAACAAAAAAAGCAGAAAAACACAAAGGTATATCCTGCCAAGCACGTTTCAGGTATAAATAAAAAAAAAAGTTACGTCGTCGCGATTATTCCTTAGCAAGAACGAACGTTTTTCGAATTTTTCTCCCTTTTACGAGTAACCCCCCCAAAAAGGAGTTCCAAAGCGTCTGGCAATGCTTTGCAAAAGCTCCTCGTCATTTGTTTCCGCTCGTCGACGCCATTTTGCCGCCGCCACTTCCTCCTTCTCCTCTATCCCCTTTTTCCCTTCTCTATAAGCCCACCCCACCTCGCTGATACTTTCACCACCGTGATACTCCGCGTCCCCGTGAGCTTTCAGCGCGGCCCAATGTCGTACTGAAAGCTCGCTCGTGGTACAGGGCAAGTCGCGACCCTACGGACTTGCGCGCGTATTGATTACGCGCCTTGAAGGTAAGCCAGGGCCGCCTGGCGGTTAAAGCTTGCACTAACGACATCGCAAGCTCAAAATCTGATCCAACCCACGACTCTATGAATTTTTCAGTTTTCAAGGGGAGAAAAAGAAAAACCGTCGAAGCTCGTAAAAGAAAAACGTCCTCACGATACAATTAATAAGTAAGTTAAGTAATCCGACAGCGTAATTTCAAAATTATATCAATAGCATTTAAATCCAGTATACCAGGGACTGCTAGGAATTTAAATAAACGTAACGGTTAATTTTTCAAAAGTCAATTCAACCGTTTGTGTACTCTCGTAATAAACAGTCTTATTGAAAATCGTTATCCAGAAACGAACTGATACATTGGGTGTGAAATAAGATCATCGCTATTCTATATACTTGAATCTCGTTGGATGTATTTGCTAATTAAATAAATTCCAATAGACATGCGTCAGTAATTGTTTAATATATTTATATGTCAATATCTATGAACAGGCTTCACGTGTAACGCCTGACTTAAGTATAGATATATTATTTACATAAAAGTTTCGAATCATCCTTTGTTTTTTCTTCCTTCCTTCTTTCATCTTTTCTTCTTTCACTTCTATAGTGTATAAGAGGGGGGGAAACACGGCAGCTTACGTTATCATTTAGCTTTTAATGGTTCGGCCCGTACATCCAGGCTTAGGTATCGCAAGCGTATATTATTTTACACTGAAACTTTTATGAGACAAACAAAAATTGCACATTCATCCACGATCCTATAATGCCGTACGATCGAGAAAAAAAGAGTAAGCTAAACAATAATCGATTAGCCATTATCTATCTCTAGAGGAAATCAATATCTATACAAAACCTTCTTTTCTTTTCGTAGTAAAAAATAAAAGTATATTTAACACGACGCGCTACACTATTTTAAACGTACCTCGCAGTATCGATTGTCCTCGAAATGAAATGACACGTCATTTCATCAGTGCTTAGATTACAAATTTCATTCACTCCTCGCTCTGACGTTACTTCGTGAACCAACTGAGAACCGGAAGCCGCGTGAGCTTTGATTAACCAAAAAAAAAAGTAAAATAAAATGGTACTAATAAATGCTGCACTGAGTGACAAGGGTTTGAGAAAATCTGTACTTGAAATGTAGACAGGGTAGAGGTGGGATAGGGTGGGGGGTATAATACCAAAAACAGTGATATTTCACCAAAGTACCAATCATATCTGTATATATATAATAATATATATATATCTATCTATATAATACATACGCTTCTTATCGTCGAGTATGTAATTCCTGCTTTTTATATTTATCGCACTTACGTTGGATGCACTGCCGAACCAAAAGCACACAGGCAAGAAGTAGCATGGGGCATTGCGACTTAGGTCCTGCCTAGGCAGATTAGAATTTAGGTCGTACTTGGACGTGGACAAAAGAATAAATGAGCTGGCTTAATGAAGGGGGGGGAAGGGGGGTGGGGGCACAGGACTGGGAGACAGTAGAGACGGTATAGTCGTGAACGTATTACATACGCGCGAATATATACGTACTACGGGCAGATAAAGTTTTGCAAAATTTACTCGCGAGCTATGTACAACGATTCTAATGTACAAATATCGTTCCTCTTTTTTTTTTGCGTGGAGCGTCATAGAGCAGTCGTCATTGTCATAACGAATGTCGATGTTTATCGTCCGCATGGATTCCAGATATATATACTATCATAATTAGCACGCTTATCCATTTATGCAAGACTTTCATTCTGATCGGTGCATTGATGCATATTTTGCGCGCGCATGCGCATATGGATATGCGCAGGTGTCAGTATGTATTTTTGCGCGCAGCCGATGTATATACGGTTAGTATGGGCAAATTTGAAAAAAATCGTATCCGATTCGTTTGCCTGTTACGTCGAATATACGCAAACTTAATTGGATTTATCTGAAAATACGCAATTACGTTCGTGCATCGTATGCATGCGCACGGGCATACGAATTCGCGCGTGCGCGTGCATTGGTTTTGGCGCTGCAGAAAGTTGCGATTTTTTTCACAGAGTATACTGCCGTGTATAAAGTCGGCTGTGCGCCTACGCGATTACACTTTTTTTTGTTTCGTACGAGTATGTATAACGTGGCATGCATGCTCAGTCTTTGTTCTTTTTTTTAGCAGTGCAAACTTTCAACTGGTTTTTCGAGACGCCAGGTACGCGTATTGGCACTGCGGAAGCTTCTAACGATGATACGAGTAATTTTGTTGACATCATTCGGTAACGTCTTATCACGGTTCTGGATAGAGCCGAGGTCTTCTAATCCAGAGGTCCAAAATAGATTCGATGATAACTTTGAGCTGTTTCAGAGATCACTCTGGCAACTTGATCGACAATGATTTAACCTCGTTCGAAGAAATTGCTGTGTGTCGTAGGTCGGGGTGAACGCATTCCTCTCTATGCGAACTGGAAATGATGATGCAAGTGGTGGGGATCTTATCAGTGATATTTAATTCTGGCGAAAGCGAAGGTAGTACGTAACTCGATGGTTACTCCGGGTAGTGACGTTAAAGATTATGGTAGCTTTACTGATGTTTCGGCCTTGTCTCAAGGAGCTGGATAGGCATGATGAGGCAGTAGAATGATGGGCTGTTCCCGTGGGTGATGACGTTGACGCGGTTGGGTGATGAGGCATTTTGATGATGGGCCTTTCGATTGTTGATAACTTGGACACCAAGTCATGCGGCATTTTAAGGACGGGCCCTTCAAATGATCTTGACTTGGGCACCAAGTCATGAAGCATTTTAAGGACGGACCTTTCGACTGATGATGACTTGAACTCCAAATCATGAGGCATTTTAATGATGGGCCTTTCGACTGATGATCACTCGAACTAAAACTCATGAGGCAGTTTAAGGACGGGCCTTTCGACTGATGATGACTCGAACTCAAACTCATGAGGCATTTCCACGACTGATGGCGTCATCGTATTAGGGATTCTAATAAAGTCCGTAGCAGTTCGTGACGATATCATATTCATTCTCGGTAACCTCACAGGCGCTGAATTCTTACGTGACAAACCCCCTGCAGACTTCTCCCATATTATAGACAATCCAATTTCCTGTGTTGTAGTTTTCATTTGTAATACGGAAGGTTCTACTATTACTGGCAACCTTGTCTCACGATCAGTACAGGCAGCTGGATTGTGAAAGAACACACTCCGTAGAGTAGCCACGTTAACCCTTTCACGTGGTTTGTCGTCAATATCCAGCACTACACTTGCCCCAGCAACGTTTAGTTCACTATTGGAGGTCCTAGGACATAATAAATTAAAAGAAATTAACGTGTTATTCCAATACCTTGAAAAAGACATTAACATCAACGTTAGGATAAACTTGAAGCGGACGCGTGGCTGTTGATCGTGCCGATGTACGCGACGTCTCGTTCGATGAAAATATACCTTGACGATTTTGGAACCTCGCCGTCCTGCTCAAGCTCCTTATTACGCTTACGTCTTCCGGGTCCTCTGTTATTGACTGCGCATGTCCCAGGTCCAGCTTCCTGATCAGCCTCGATGAAACTGACGTGGTCGTCGAAGCGAACGCGCTCGGATACGCCATCCTCGCCGCAGACAGTCCAACTGCTGGAGTCACTAGGTTGCCGATCAAGGGTAGGTCTACGTCGAGTACGTTTAGCAAGACCTGGTGCAATCTCCTCCAGAGAACTCAAAGACGCTGCTTGTCCTGCTGAGTCCATGTGACCTCCTCCTGTAGAGCCTGCTGTCTGTTCACCTTCCGTACTTCGTCCACCGCTTGTGGAGCTACCGTCGACCTGAATCGCGATTAAAAAAAATTCTAAATTAATAAATGATACAATTTATTCATCAAGATTACTCACTTTAAAATTAAGAACAGAACCCGCCAATGCTCTAGTCGATGCTGCCCCATCATCCAGCGCAATTGAAGCATTGACAGACTTTTCAGAGAGGCTGGTAGCTGCAGAAGCAGTTTCACTGCATAAACTGAATCTCTGCGTGGAAGTCACATCGGCTTGCACCTCCAACCTGATAATCAAACAATAAATTACAATAATTAACGGCTGCCTTAAAGTGCGTTTTGTTGCTCCCAATTTCAATTTCTAATTTTACTCCATACCTTTGGCCACCCGGGAGGACACTGGACGCTATGCTTCCCGCAAGGCTTGTACCTGCCAGAGCTACATTACTGGCACTCTCGCGATCATTTTCCCTGCCCAACTTTTCCAGCTGGCTGCCACTACCCAACGAGAGGGAAGCTTCTCCTATCGATGGATTTCCGCCACGATGACTCGCAACATCTATCGACGCTGCATCTGAAATATGACGTTGCA
This sequence comes from Pachycephus smyrnensis, assembly GCA_030142225.1. Classification (NCBI taxonomy): domain Eukaryota; kingdom Metazoa; phylum Arthropoda; class Insecta; order Hymenoptera; family Cephidae; genus Pachycephus; species Pachycephus smyrnensis. The sequence goes on from JARQST010000707.1 coordinate 220,987, forward strand.
ACGTCTTTGAATATCCTCCCAAGGTAATTACAAAACAATTACCATTGTAATGCAATAGCAAGTCTATAAGCGGATGCTACAGAGGAAACTGAAGGAACTCTCAAGTCTATCGACTCACGAGCAAGACTTACCTCCGGCGTTTCGTACACCCAAAGCACCCATTAACTCGTTTTCGTCATCAAATTCGAAGCGTACTCCAGATCCGTTTGTGGATACGCCACATCCTCCGCTACGACACAGAGAGACTGGTACCACGCCGTAAACGTAAAACAATAATATCGGTACTCCGATACCCACTGCCAATCCTGCTAATACCGGTGATACCAGAACCTGTAAGAGAAAGAAAAAAAGTTTAAAATAATAAATACCCTCGATTATTCCAAAGATAACGAGTGGTTCTGCTACGGGTTACGATAAGACGCTCTTCTACATAAGATAAATATACTGTGAAGTATAAAATAAAAATATTTGAAATTCCACGCTGAGGAAATACCCGACTAAAGAAACAGACTACCTAACGAGCCTCCTTCCGCAAAGCGTAATGAAATTAAGAGCAGGAGAAGAGGCTGCTGTTCGTGAAAGTATATACACATGTATATCCCACGTGTCCCTCTTATACACGTCAGAAGAGTACATAACTCGCGTTAACGAGTATTCAAAAGTTTCTGTATCAAATCTCAACGACTGTCAACCCACACGTCCCCGGCACGAAGAGTCGCAAAGTTTTGGAGAGGAGGATCCTGAAATTATTATTGTTATAAAAAAATTAGGTAACATCCTATTAAACGGCAAGTTAAATTTCCAAGGACGATACGTTGGATTGAACTTATGCAAATAATCGCAAGACTAATTGGGAATCTGAAAATGAATTGCCATAAGCAAATTAAAATGATTCTTCTTCGATTCGTTAGTTCGTCCAGTAGCGAGTGACGCACGGGAACCTCCTCCAGCTGTAGCGATCGAAGTTGACATCGTCGGTCATGGATTCCGTCCTCGCGGGATAAGGATCGTGCACGAGGGCACAGAGTACGATTTCCAGATTCCTGGCCAATCTAGCAAGGGGAACACGAGAAGCGGTCACAAGCCGACGGTAAGAAGGGAGGCAGAGAAGGATATTGATTGAGGTACGAGTGCGCGCACTCGTCCCGCCCATGGCGCCGCGACGCGCTCGTAGTTCGCTGTGTCGGTAGTTATCACGCTGCGGTTACGCGGAGAACGAGATCCGAGACACGGGACTAGACTGAAGAAGGAGAGTAAAGGATAGAGTGAGAGAGAGAGAGAGAGAGAGAGAGGAGCGTTGAGAAGAAGAAGTATAGGAATAAAGAGGAAAGGGGATAGAGACAGATATAGAAGAGTGATAGAGAGAGAGAGAGAGAGTAAAGGTTGAACCGGAGAAGAGAGACAAAGAGGATAGAGATAAAATCGAGAGGAGGCAGAGAGAGAGACTGGATGGTGCAGTAGTCGTTGCACTTCCTGGTGCTGGAGGAGGATCCGTAAAGATTTGATGTGAGCCGGTAGAGAAGCATGCTCTCTCAAAGGGCGGTGTAACGGGAAGCGGAAGCTGCGAATGCAAGAGAGAAGAGGAAGATTAGAATTCAAGGTACAATTGATTAGGAGGACTCGAGTGTATCTCTTAAGTGTTAATTAAACTGGGTGTTACTTGATACTGGTGGGTAAGTTTTCTGCGGAGGAGAGTGCGTCCTCGGTTACAGTGGTGGTCGCACCCATTGGAGGAAGGACAGTGGGTAACGTTATTATGCGGAAAGATTGTTGATAAGGTCTCTATCATCCGGGTGAACGTTTATCGGCCGGTGGTGATTTAATAATTACTGAGATATCAAGCTCCGTGGGAGATATGTCTGACAGCGAGGATACGGATGGCTCGTGCGGTGAATGGCCTGTCACCAAGGAGTGGTTGGAGAGCTTGTTAACGGTGCATCACGGCGAAGGATCTCAGGTTACCGTTGATGACTTCACCGTACGACCTGGTTGTACAGCTGGTGAGAGTGTCCTCAGCGATATCCTTGCAGTCACCGTTGATTACAGAACAAAACCGGATGACGCACGCTCCGAGTTGAGTGTCATCGTCAAGCTCCTGCCTCAGGATCCTTTCAGTCGGTTCTTCGTCACCGAGGCTCAATTCGATTTACGTGAAATAAAGTTCTACACCCAGGTAAATCACTTTGAACGTCCGTTCGAACGTGGACAATTAATATTAAGAGATTGCTGGACTTAAGTATCGGGAGCATGCTCTGATATCTCTCTGGTCGTTTATCATTCTGCAGGTCGTTCCTGACCTGGAGGCATTCCAGAAGCGTCAATTATCATCGCCGGACAGTGGAATCGAGCTGCCAATTCCTGCGTGCGTGCACGCGCACTACAGTCCAGCAGGTGGTACCGAGGAGAGTCCTGAGCCACCAGAGTCCTTCCTCGTCCTGGAGAATCTTCGTCCAAGGGGTTTCGAAGGGGCAGAGTTCTCGCGTGGCTTGACCCTGAGACAGGCGGAAGCAGCCCTGAGCGCCGTAGCTTGTCTTCACGGATTGTCACTAGCTCTCAAGACCAAGGAAGGTCGTCCGCTGTCAGAGCGTTATCCGTTCCTCTTCCAAACAGCCAGGGCGACGGATTCGTACCAGCAGCTAGTCGAGCGCGGCTTGCCCCAGCTGGCCAGATTCCTAGAGAGAAGACCAGGTCTCGAAGCCGTCCTGGAAGCACTCCTCGCGCTACGTCCTCGCACCAAGGAGATCATCGCCGCTCTCCTCGCACCGGAAGATCCCCTCGCGCTCATCACTCACACCGACTTCTGGTGCAACAATCTTCTCTTCAAGGACGCCGAAGACGGTACCTGCAAGTGCGCCATCCTCGACTGGCAAATGGTTACCTACAGTCGTCCTACCAACGACATCGCTCTGCTTCTCGTCAGCTCAGCACCTACCGAACTACGTCGAAGGCACACGCAGTCCCTCCTAGACAAATATTGGGACGCCCTGACTAGCACCTGCACCAGCCTTGGCCTGGACATACCTAAGGATCTCAACTACACCAGGGACGATCTCAACAGGGATTACAGGCGCTCTCAATTACTTGCACTCCTACTCTGCATAGGATCCGTAGACGTTGCACTGGGTGATCCACTAACTGAACAACGTCTCATCGACGTCCTGGAGGATCTTCACAATGACGGTATACTCAGCGGCGAGACAGCGGATGTCAACGCGACAGGGCCGTAATGTTTTTACTTTATCAAGTTAACACGTATCTCACGGTGATTATCGTTGGTTACATGCGCGCGCAGAACAGGCGAGTTAGCGAGCACGATTGCGAGCAAGCAGTATGAGCAATGGAATGGAAAAGAAAAAACAGGAAGAGAGAAAGAGAGGAGGACGTAAATAAAATGGAAGACGGCGCAAATTAGAAAACGGTTACTGAGAGATGCTCGTAACTTTTGTCTCATCTTTGAAGCTACGAATGTGTCCCAAGTAAATATGCATGCTGAACGAGAATCTAGTGGCTTTAAGCGTGCTTTTAATGCGCGCGACAGAGCTTTCTGCGAGCGGAGCGACTCGAATGATTTTTAACGATATTACGTCTCGTGAATTATCGGGGAACGCCGTTACTATTAATTAATAATCTAGGCAAGCGACGAGGAACCGTTTCCTCGGTCGTTCGAAGTCGATGACTTTCTTCTTCTTTCTTTTTTCTCCTCGTTGGACTTTCGTTTTACTTAGTTTTAAGCAAGATTGAAAACGCGAGTGGCGCGCGAAGGTGATATCTTATCCTTACGGTTTTTACTTCGTTCTATCTAAGCTCCCGTACTCGTTGTTTCATTAATACAATGCCATCGCTGCTAATTAATGTTAATCCTCAGGCGCATTAATCGTATCATCCTTTTCTTTGTACAAATGATTCGACCTGTTCAAAATAAATAATTATCTTTACTACGATGTATCGTCAATTTCAAAGAAGACGTATCTCATTTATTTAATAACCAGTACCGAGAGCTGTCTCTTTGAAACTTTCCAGAGAGAGTACTCGCAGAACGTTTCATTCGCGATAACGAAATGTTATTACGCGAGATAACGTTGTTTCAAGTAGATTCACCTAATAAGGACCTAACTGCCCTATGCTAATGAGATCATTAAGTTTGTTTCGTGACTCGTTTCGCAGGCACGTGTAATCACTGACGCAATATCAATGTAGATTATATCAGTTTGCGAATGACCGACTTCTCGGGAGGGCGCGTCATTTTTTAATAATCACGTCAGCAGGGTATCAAATCGCTAAAGACAAATAATGCTTTTGTAATTCTTTCGAAACTTACCGATGCTGTAACGCCACCTGCGATGAATGCATTCCTTTTGTGCTTGTTGGCCTTCTCGTATCTTGTGTATATCTTCCTCCCAACCCATACTGGTATACCTGAACATAGGTACGGTTGAGATTGTTAAAATTTGCATGATAATAAAGTATCTCGTGAATTTTCTCCTCTATGCCGTCTTACCAGCAGCATTCTTTAATGGCACAATGCTCAAAGCGATACCGGCTGTACGCGTATGAATGTGATAAAACGACGTGAAACAATAAACTGAGGTATGCGTGATATCATTTCAGATGGTATATTTAGTTACCTATTATCATAGCAGGAACTGCAATACCAGCTACAAGGCCAATCCCAACCGGAGCTCCAACGAGAGTACCGAGTTGCCAAAGAATCTTCTTTTTCCTCGACCACGGTTTCTTTCCCCAGAAGGTACAACCGGAAGGACTGAATCAACGTAAATGGGTTATACAAAGAATAAATATGTATTAGCTGCTAGATGAACGGAGCCTGTGTAATTAATGCTTACACGCAGAGTATATTGTTAAGTACCTAAGATAGTGAAGGTCACTGATTTCCTTCATGCAAAGCCAACAAAATTCTGCTCCGCAGACAGCACAAGTCATATGATTGCAGCTGCCATCGTCCATTTTAACAATCAAAACCTGACATCGTGGGCAGGGTTTGATGTCGTCTCCTAAGGACAATGAAAGAACGCGTCTTGTATATTTGCGATAAATCAATCATCCAAGTATCCGCTGAGTGACTCGATGATTTAAGCAATTCTAATTCAATTACGCGCTATACATACTGTGTTGCGAATCGCTCTGACTAAAGCTCAGGGACGAACTTCGCTCGTAGTATTGAGAACGTTGAGCTCGTGCTGCGTCGCACGTTTGATTTGGATGCCATCGTGCTTTGCAGTGATAACAAAAGTACGAATCGCAGCCTGGCCGTTCGCAACGTAACTTAGGACACGATGCGCAGCCACTGGCGATAACGGCGAAGCTGCAATCAGGTGCAGGACACCATCTGGCATCTGGTTCCACGGCCAGTACCCTTCGTACCATGAAATCTTCATATTTTTCCAGCTGCGCTTGGTCGTTTAAGATCATTCGGATGTCTGTGCAAATGTTACGTTTCAATAATTTAATATGGACAATTGTTAATATATTAACAGACAAGTTAGACTATGGTTGTTTTGAATTAAATTACCATTAGGGTGGAGAGGTTCCGAACACTCAGGACAGGCTATATTAACTCTGGACTCGGAAATTTCGACCTTCAGATACTGCTGGAAACAGTCGTAACAGCTGCGATGATGGCATGACTGTACAATTGGAAATAATTCGGATGGGAGTTCAGCCAAGCACAATGGACATTCCATTAAGCCATGTTCGTTGCTCTGAAATGATAAGGATCAGTGTAAGTATTTTCTAAAAATAACATTCTTGTTTTGGACTAAGGAAAGAATTTTCCATTAAACGGCGGCACGTGGATACGAGTTACTGACCAGGCACAAATAGTTTTATAAGTACCTTTCCGGCAGTAGGTAGTACAGAGCCTTTGCTTGAAGTGCGGTGTAGATCTAGGTTGTGAAATTGAAAATGACTGGAGCCATTACTTACTCTGGCTTCACCCTTTTCTACATCCGTCACCTTGGTGCTTGCTGTATCTTTAGCTGAAAATGGTTCATTATTTTTAATAATAATTTATTATTGCTGTGTGGTGTATTTGATAAAATTGTCTTCGTAAAGTAATTTGTTGAGGATTATGTATGAGGTACCTTTATTTCTATTGCTGGAACTAGGTGTCCTGGTAATACGACGTCCAATGAGGGGGCTCGAATATAAAAGCCTCCGCAGAGAAAATCTTGGCAAAAGTCTACGAGGCCTGGCTTGCACTCCATTGCAACCACCCACTCCGGTATCAGTTTCTTTGCGCATTCTATGAATTTGTGTTATGCTATAATGCCATACTCTTCGGGGCACTTGGATATTTTAAGAACTGCACGTCCTGTAAGAAAAACGTTTGTTGTTGAAGATATCTATTCTATGTAATGCCTCCTTTGTATGAAAATACTTTAAGTCACAGTCTAGTTAAGTTTACAAGAGCATATGGTGTATACATTTTAAAAATACATACGCGCTTTCAGTTAATCATAATTTTGATTAAATTATCTTGAAAAAGAGTCTAAAGTTCAAGTGTCTTGTTTATATTACATATAACTCATGAAATGCCTAAGCCCACATGCGTAAAAAACAGTACTTAGACCTCACGAGTTTTACATAAGATCTTATTTAAGCATTTATAAATTTAATTAAAATTCTTTAATTGCTCATGTTAGAATACTTCATAATTTATGAATAAAATCTGTATTACAGTAATGGATATAAAATTCTCTCGCACTTGCGAAAAATATTTGTTTATCTGGAACATGCAATTATTCTGGTATTAGATTAATGTACGCAAGTTCCCAGAACGACTAAAACTACAATAATTACAAGAATATAAATAGCACATTAATTATATTAATTATTTCCATCCTAACAAACACATTTGTTTTCTTGAAAGTCATATTGACCTATCCAAAAGTATATAATTTGCAAACAATGTCTGCGATCCCTACACAACTTTTACTCAAGTTCTAAACTCATTCACGTAATTGTTAAGATATTTTCTTTGCAGAAAAAACTAATTTAATACATATCTACAGTGGATGATAAAAAATTTTATGAGTGAATGACTTGTATTAATGCAGAAAAAAATTCCCATCCAATTTTCCATGTGCCATGAACGAGCCTAGAAACTCATTCCAACCAACTAGGTAACTTTATAATCCAATTTGTACGGAACCTAATAATAATCGTACATATAAAGATATACTACTCACAACTTTACAAAAGCTTAAGTTGTCGTAAAGCTTTGTTGGTTAAGGATACCCGATTGACACAACAGCTGACTACTTGTGAGAAAAAAATGGTAGGCTAAAACGGAGCAGGTTCAGATTGGAAACTACAATGATGTATACCAAGTGCAACGCCACCTCGAGCACATATGGTCTAGGTTAAAAATATCTTGTGATAGGGTAAGCAAAGAAATTATGAAATACACAAGCTCGTAAATGTACCTCAAAGCAACAGAGTTACTCGAAGACTATTTGGTAAAAGGCAGCATGACGCACTTAATTCCTCGTTGAAATTTTAAGTGAAAGGCTCGCCAAGCAAAACGAGATGGCGCATCGTGGAATGAGCAAAATTTACTTTACGGGGAAAAACTACTCTACGTATTCCATCTAGCTTTCTTCGGTAACTCGTGAAAGAATGAAAAGGGAAAGTAGTTGCAAAGAAAGACTGCCAATGGAATGCTAAGGGACTAATTGAAAATTCCTTCGACGCTATCTCACGAACCGAAGTCCAGCGGGACGAGACGCTTTTCCCTGGATACCGTGACGTCCGAAATCCTAGATCTACAGATCTTGAACGTTATGACGAATATTATTGGAACGAGATACAATCTCTTATCACATTATGAAGATCACTTAAATTGTATGAGTCTTGTAGTCTTTATGTGTATGTAACTGATACAAAAATTTCTCTGAATTCTTATGGCTCTACTTGTGTCACGCAATTAACTACTTAGGTTTGAATTTTGAAAATATTAATTACACTCTTTGCCCTGATATTTTTAAGTATCGCACGACTTGAGTACCTGCGTCTGTAATGGGTATGAGAAATATCTTTCTCTTGGCAATGTCCTCTACCTAAAAATACATTGGGATTTTCCAGAATTTCATTTTACTCTTGTATCTCTAATACGCAGAGATATATGAACTGATAAAGCATTCCTTGAAATATACATAAGAATAGGTGTAACATACACCATGTACTCACAAAATAGTATCTCATCCACCATGCGAACCTATTATTCACTGTGTATGATGACATCTGCATTATTCAGTAACAAGTGATTCATCTCTTTTCCGAATAGACATTTTCCATATGTACCACCATTTACTAGATTGCGCAAGATAATTAGCCGGATCATATAATTTATGCTATAATCAAACTCTTATCCAGCAAACAATAATTAATCATATTTTCCTGGTTTTTCCCAACGAAGTAAAACCTGAAATACCAGTTCTACTTCTTCTTTTCTTAATGCTCGTACAACTCAACCAAAAACTACACAATAAGAGCTCACCACGATTCAGAGCAATTAAATATTCTTTACAGGCAACACCTAATATCCATAAATAATATCAACTAAAAACAGTTATCAAAACAGAGTAATAATTCTTATCAAATCTATTATGATAACAGTAAACGAGATCAATCACAAAATTTAATTTATCACACTCAGCATCCAGCAACATATCAAACCCTAAATGTTTCATAATTCTAAAACGTTAGATATTAAGCATTACGAATTGCTATGATAAATCGCCGGAAATTCGACACAGGATATGATAATTCTACCGGTCACTCAGTGCACCATTGCGAAATTATCTTAAAGAGATTGATGCGAATATATATGGTAGCACTAAAAGTTACCTGCTAAACGAAATGATCTCCGATTGAATGCTTCCTTAGTGTCAGTCGCCTATTTCACTTGTTGCACTTGATAGAGGATGACGAATGACAATCACAGTCCACGTTGTCATCAGACAGGATGAAAATCACCAAAAGATTTTACGTAATTGGTCACTTTCACGAGCAGCAAGTAGTTTTTCGTTTAATGCACACCACGTCCGTCACAACAGGTTATAGAAGTATTGGCAAACAGAGCCTGACTGTAACCCTGTACGTGCCCGTACGTGTAATGAATCAAAGCTAATTTCACAATGGCAAGCACCAGAGCAAGCAGAGTGAACAACGACGAGCAGTTTGGGCAGATACGCAATAGACGTACACTCGCCCGTCTCGCGAAAGAAACTGACCTGCGATTGGGCCTTGCCGCTGGCTTCTTCCTTGGCTCGAGTCCCAATGGCCGCCAGTGATACAGCAAGGTCCCCGACTTTTACTACGTCCGAATAAATAATCCGTGACCGTAAACGGGACTTCCCTTTTTCCCGCCATTCTTCAAATCAAATACACAAATTACCATTCAGAATATATGCTATATCATGCTTTTTTTCCCTCATCCATTAATATCAGTTCCCTTAGCTCTACAATTACAAGTCATGCTTTTCATAATTGTATTACGTCGGATTAATCGCGGAACGGATTAAAATAATGGTACTTTTTGTAGCCATCTTTGTCCTTTGGTAATGGCTGAATTGTTTGTACGTTGTAACATTAAATATCCACGATAACAGTGAACAGGTAGCAAGATGTTGGCAGGTCTATGTACAGAAATGTTTTATTCTTAAATTATGCACAAATTGCAATCAATACAAATGTATCTGAAACAAGCAAGTTGGGGGATATCTCAGTTTTTTTTTTCCTGCTACCATAATGATATTCAGATATTATGGCAGCTGTTTTGTTAGGTGTCAATACGTTGCATCAACCGTCGTGCGTTTTGCAAAATCCATGAGACACGTCCGATTAGTTGTTGTCATATCCGGAAGAAGAGAGACAACTGTTTTAAATTGACGCTCAATTTAAAACGGCTGGCCATATCTATTTTATAGCTTAGTATAGTAAAGCTAGTTTATTTGTTCAGACATCCACATTTTGACTAAGTAGTATTATAGTAATAAAGGTATGCGCTAAGTCTGCACTTCAGCTAGATATCATAAAACATGTATCATTCCTTCTCTGGCACATCATACATTGGTATTACTAAGTATATGTTTTTTTTACTTTCGTTTTAAATCCTGTTGAAACAATGGAGTGAAACGAACTGTATATCAAATTCTATAATTCGATATAGTTATGCTTACGCGGTAGTACAAAAGGAAAAAAAAGAAACAAGGGAAGAACAAAAAAAGAAAAGGTAAATTATGTAAGAAGTGTACCGGGAAACAAAACCAACCCCTTGTGCACACCTGTTTGTGTCTCTCTTGTAATCAAATAAGCCACTTTAGCGTTGATCAAGGCATGATTAATTAGCACTCAGCATTGAAACGTAAAAATCTAGTATTGTTAAGTAACTCTATTAATAATTGTAAACCAAAAAACAACTCAATCTTGCGAAGTAAATAGAAGGAACATCATTGGGAATACCGTTGGAACCAGGATTTTACATAGCTGCCGCGCCTGCCATTGTCAAAAAATTAACAACGGAAAATCATTACAGCTTTGTTTTTCATTTTTTTTTTTCCTTTTCGTTTTGGTGTCTTGCTCTGTTATCGCAGTAAATTTCATTCTAGCAATGGCGTAAAACGGATACGTTCACGTTGGAAGCGCTCGGAAGAAGAAGCGTTTTCGCATTTTTTTTCTGTTCGTTCTCTTTTCCCTGTCCTTCAAATCGATCCTGCGTCACTGTGTTCCTAATCGTTGTCTTTTGAGAAGAAAGAAAGAAGGAAAGAAAAAAACCACAAAACGTGTCTTAAACGCGAGTCAAAAGCAACATAGAAAATTCGTAACACCGGTCGTACATCGGATTGCAACTGGCCTCGAACTGGCCAGTCGGTTACGTCTCGCCATTTTGTCTTGCCTTGTCACGGGCACAAAAGCCAACTCGAAGTCTCGTCAGTGTTAAAGTGCAGCCTCCCTAAACAAAAGAAATACGAGCCACGTATCGTCTAATTAAGTAATAGCCGTACTATCAATTAGAGAGCAGCGTCTGCCGTAAAGATGGCGTTCAACGGCCTGAGGAGACGGTTTAGTCTTTGTACTACTGTCCGTCCAATGACATTTCTAGAGTGAAATTTATTCGAATCGGTAATTGACGTACGAGCCGCGAATAACCAGCCTATCGTTGGATCGTTAAACATTAACGAATGTCTGGAGGAGTGAGAAGGGCACTGTTACAGTACACCAAAAGCACTGTCAAGATAAAGTTAGGAGCTCGGTATAAAAATGAGGCACAGTTTCACAATCAGGGTGGAGAGGTTTGTCTTCTCGTGCCGAATTGTGCTGCTACTACCTCCCAATGAATGTGTCCATATATCAAACATGATAGCGTAACCGCGTATCATTAAACTAAACCATGCATGGATATTAATATGTGTCCTTAAATGTTCTCTCTCTTTCTCTTTCTCTCTCTCCCCCTCCCCTCCCTCTCTCCCTCTTTTTTTTTTCATTTCTTTCTTTTAAGGAGAATGATGATTTCTTAAACAACTGTCATATTCTTATTGGTAGCAAACAGTCTTAACAACGAGCATAGACTAATCATGTCGCGATCCATAATCGTGTAGTCCTTGCGTGGGTATGCGTCATGTTACGTGCTGGTGTTATTAGCTCTCATCGGGTGTAATATATTACGACGGTGGCGGCCTTTCCACATTTCGGAATGCTTAGCCACTGGTACCGTTAACCAGAGCCTCCTTGGGCTTATTGCTCTGAGACATACGAGAGTGGCGAGATCTAGGTTCTCTTTGGCCCTTGGGTCCTTGAGAGCTGTTGTTGGATACGGTCACGTCATTTGCTGGTGTTCCTTCCTTGCTGGTTATTGTTGATTGATCACTCGGTCCTGCATTGCTACCTAAACAAAGTCACAAGTTAACCCTGAGTACGGTGGACTCATTAATGACCGACGATTAAGTTTAAAATCTTTGTTAATTAAAATTATCATTGCAATCGTTTCAGAGCTTCGATATAACGTTTAGTAATTGCATCAATGATATTAAAGTATGCTTGAAGACGTTTTTGTAAAAGTCAGGAAGTTCTTGTAAAAGAATAATTACAATTACTTGTCTACTTTCATCTAAATATATCACGTGATAAGGATTAGCGAATTCTTAAAATTGATTGTAATCTTATATTGCATTAACACGTAGTCGTTACCATTCACAAGAACATGCTGAGCTACAACTATCTTTTGCACGACAAAAAAAAGAAAGAAAGAAAACATTGACAATTCTACGCCGTCAAATCAGTCCATGTGATAAAGTTACCTTTTTGGCTGTTGGCTGGCGTCGTACTGCGCTGACGAGAACGTCGATGTCGTCTTCGTCTTATTCCTCTAGGTCCTCCCTCCACGCTTGATACTGATTCTACGCACACACAAACCATTGTGACCATCCGTGTTCGATTTTATTGCAATGATCTGCTAAGCCGTCACGATATGGATTTGCGCGAGGATCGATAGACGATCGAACGAAATCCAATAATTATGCTTAGCAAAAAGGCAATCGGACTGATAGCTCGTGAGTTAGTAGCGTGCACTGAGTTATCAAATGTAAGATATATATATGGTGTTAGATGGTCACAAGTGTTTGCCTCATAACCCATGCCACTCGCAAAGCACCCTGATACTACAAAAATTTCTACGGTCCGAGGATCATCGACTATGAGATCCTCAAATGAATAATTTAATTCCTCGATCGATGATCTCATCATTACCTCTGTCAATGCTCGAGACGTCTTGGCTGTCGAGAACTGTGTCTTCGTCGTCGGTCGTTCGGCGACGGTCGTCTCTGCGATCTCTACGTTGCGGTGGTGGACGACCTTGCCTTCCGCCCATGTAACCTGAATTTCCGGGTCCTCCTTGACCTTGATGACCACCTCTTGGTGGCAGGTCTCGTACGCGATCCTCGCTACCGTCCAGAGTGTCTCGTCGCGATCCTAGAAAAGACATATGACATCGTACTCTTGTGTATTTTGCGTATGAGAGAAGCTAACGATGCGATTAGGAATTCAATTTCTTTTTTTGGGGGAAAAATTTTGCAAGATGACGGTTACTGGAGAGTGGAGGGAAACTATTATGGAGACTCTTACTTGGGATCGTTCGTGATGATTCGGATTTTCTTACTGCATGGATTGGAGTAGATCGTTAGGAGGAAATTGAGGATTCAGGTACGGATGTTGAAGAGACGTCAGTCAATTATTAATATTGTGTAAGGATTGTCTCTTTTGTAATGGCGACAAAGTTATTTAGTACCGATGCTCATTGTCGGTAGCCAATACGAAAATAAATGCTTCAATTTAAAGGACGATTTTAATTAATACATTGAACAATTAATTCCATCTGATATACGTTCGGTGGAGCTTCTTACAAGATTCTAACTTATGTATCGTATCTAATTGTGCTTCGTCCTTACGAATTTTTTCACGTTACTCCATTACTCGTTCTGGCGGCAATACTAAAATCTGCCGATTAACTGATAATATTTCTTTGTGACTCAGCTTAAAGATAGTTATACGTTTTGCGGTACTTCGGCACGGCAGTAATTCTGAGCAAATGTTTTTCGAGTGACTAATCGAGCGGTTGTCGAGAAAAAAAAAATTGTACAAAGGAAATCGCGATGATAATCGAAATGATACATTGCAAACAACATAAGTACCCTGCCCAAGTAGAAGCAACCTCTTTTATGTGTGATCCAAGGAAGAAGAAAAAGAAAAAGTATCCAATAAATCACGAAAAAACTAAAAATCCCAATAATTTCACGTTCTCTCTCGAAGAATTCGAAAAACCTGCAACAACTCGAAATTATTGCAATTGCGCAAGACGTAAGGACAATAATAGTAACAAAGAATGTTCGATAAGTGCGAACTAAAAAAAAAACACGGTTCCTCTAGATCAATTAGTGCGTTCATCTAACTATCATCGTGATAGTCATCGTCGACTGACGCGTAACGAAATACCAGGATGTGATAAATGGAAGGGTAACCATCGTATCCTGATAAAAACAGGACGTCGCGCCAAGTATTACAAACTGAACGATAAGAGACGTTAATATAATATCAAGGTACAATAATATAAATAATAGATACTACTTCGCACCTAAGCGACCTCTGTCCCGAATATCTCTAGTATCCCGAAGAGGTCTATTAGGATGTCCAGCGCCTCTACCACCGCGCTTATGATTGTTCTCTACGTTGTTGATGTAATCAGTGATAGTATTACCGGCATTGTGTCTTGTAGGAGCCCTGCCCCTTCCGCGTCCTCTAGATTGGCCACCACGACCACCGCGTCCACCGCCACCTTCTTCAGGTCCGGAAGCCATGCCCCGTCTTGTCGGTGGAAAACTAGGCATTGGCCCGGTAGTCGATCCATGCATACTTCGCAACTGTTGATCTATTTCAAGTTTCTCCTGCCGAAGTTGTTCCACCTCCTGTATAGAAAAATTCATTGCCAATGAAAGAACGATTCATTGTATTTTATTAGAAACTTAAGAATTCCACGTCACAAGGTTTACACCTGCTCGTGGATATTATTTGATAAACCAAAGTGACGCTTAACGAAGTTATTACAAATTTTACCTTAAGATGCGCCAAGTGATACTCCAGTAAAACTTTTGCATTGGCAATGCTCTCGACCGTGCCAACGAATACAAAGGGTACCTGTCCCTCTTCTCGTGGGAGTGTCGGTTGAGGTTCATTGTCTCCTTCGATTTTAACTCGCACCTGCAATACAATAATGCAAACGATACTTGATATCACACTGACGAACTAGTGTTATATGCTGAATTCAATTCGATGATACTTATTATTAGATGGCTTTGGAACTAGTAACTATACTGCCCTCACTGCAATAAAATAGTCGATTTTTTATCAATATTAATTAGCCTTAGTATTCCTGCGACGGTAGACAGGTGCGGGGGAGTCATTAGGAAGTGAATCAATTATTATTTTCAGTAGCAGCAAAGTAGTTGCTTTAGGCGCATATATATATAGGGTGTACGTTATGCGTCGTAACAGCTTCAAACAAATGAGCTGAACGACAGATTATTGTATATCGTAGAAAAAGCGTATCAAGCAGCGAAAACGATATACGTTGTTAGGATAAAACAATTAATAGGCAGCTGCTAAATTTTTGGAAATTTCTTTTCGCTTCTCGCCCGCATGTAAAAGGAATGTGCTTTAAGCGAGATATTCGTGACGGCGATAACATTAATGCACTCTGTACCAAAATTGCACGGAGTTTCGATGAGAGCGGCAGATTTCACACACTTTTAACTGTTGATGAGCGTCATTTCGAAACTGTTGAATAAAAAAACCTCACAATATATAATTACACTTGACATTGCGTTTCATTATGAAATAATAATAAGTGAATCGTTATCTTGGGTACCGTCGACGTTTCGTATCAATTTGATAATAGTTTGAAGCGTCGACCATCTGAAATGCCGCAATCGAAATTCTTAGGCTTAAGTTTTCAGGATAGGGAGAGTATGCAGATAATGGAGAAAGAAAAACGTACCCAGTACACGTTGAGTGTATGCACGAGTATCACGCAATTGTGATTCTAATTAATATTACAAAACGTAACAATTGGCAATAAATCATCGGTATTACATTACGAGTGACAATAGGCTAATTTTGCATAGATCCCAACGAGCAATTTGAAATTGACTTAAGGATCGATCTTTTTGCAAGATATGTCTTTTCCAGCTGATCGCCTGTACCTCGAGAAGTCCGGGCGATTTCTAGATTAATTAAAAGTACCGCGAGTGTCCTTAATCGTTAATGAAATCTTCGATAGGAAGTAAAATAGGGGGGAGATTAAAAAAAAAAGGAAGATAAACTAAGATGATCATTAAATATTAGTTTTGCAACAATTCTTTCTTTCTTTTTGTTGTATAGGTCATACGTGATGAATAATAATCGTCTACGAAGAAGAGATAACGTTCGATTATCGAAAATATCGTCGTGTGTGATATACGAATTGCTTGAACACGCCACATACAGCTGGAATCAGTTTATTAAGTATTAGTCCATCTTCTTGTCACGCAATTAAGAATTGTAACGAGTGACAAAAAGAATACGGTCGTTCTTTCTCTTTTTTTTTTTGTTAATTGTTCATTATATCGTCTTTTCTTTCTTTTTTTCTTTTTTCATTTCATAAAAAGCAAAAGTACAAAACTGGCCCGAGTGGTTCATGTAATATTCACATATGATCTATCTCGTATTCAGAAACTTTAATTGGATGGAATAGAGATGAAATAAAGGCACAAACAGTATAAGGTAATATACTTACTCTATCAGTATGTACATTCCCACTCGAGCCAGATGTTATCTACCGAGAACAAACAATGCAAGTATATCACACATAACATAACCCCCTATAAAGTTATAACTTCCATTTTCAATTGTTCGGAACGATATTAACTTTCTTTTGTTTTCTTTCTTTCTTTCTTTTTTTTTTCTGGCAAGAGTTTAACAACAACGGACGAATGGTAAATTGGCGTTAGGCAAGATGCAAGAGACAAACTTTCACGTCTCTGCTAATTTCAACTGATTGATCAAGAAAGAGAGTAGTAATCGCCAGAGAGACTGAGAGCGTGGCACAGCAATATGCACTTAACAAGAAAATTCGCAAGAAACAAATTGCACTGTGCCCTGAAACAAAACAAACAACAACAACAAAAAAAGAGAGAAAAAAGAAAAGGAAACGTGTTTCGGCCCAATTTTTCCGCAGATTCAACAGTGCGACAGAGCCTGGACAACGAGATGTCAGATTCACTAATGTATTATGGCTGAGGAATCTGGCGGAATTAGCAGAAGCGATAAAGTCAACTGAAAATGAAAATTAATTTTATAGTATGCCAGTTCGTAAATCTCTTTCACGACTTGCAGTGGCGTATAATCAGTTAAAGCGTATGGTAAAAACTTATTTAATATATGTAAATATATATATATATCATCGAGAAAATAAAGTTACAGTTTTCAATGTACCGCTATCACTGTACGACTGTAATATTGTTATGCATCATGTTAGCTTGAAAGCTTACTGCAAGACGGAGTGTCAAAATCAAACTCATGGTTGTAGAGAAACAATGTTCAATGAGTTTACTTACCACACCACTTTTGTCCACAATCTCTTGTATAATGCGACCATTTTTTCCAATTACTTTCCCTACAAGGACGCGCGGCACTTGTATAGACTCTTCGCTGTACTCCAGCATAGAGCGGGCTTTCTTCACGGCTTCGTGAGTCTGCAAGAGAAAAATTGCGTGAGCAAATATTATTTGCGAAATCATTCGTCGGCTCCAGTGCTCGAAAACGTACTGACAGTACGGATAAACGAATGAAGAAAATAAAATAAATAAAACGAAGGTCGTAACTTGTTCCAATAATTTATTTTATCTGCAAGAACGACCTTGATAAATTCATCTTGGAGGCTGCGATCAAAGATCAAATCGATATATCTCACCTCACCGTATATCTTGAACGTACAAGAATTTTCCTCTAATTCTATATTAGTGATTCCATCGACTTTTCTCGCCTGCTGTATATTCGCACCGTGAGCGCCAATGGCCAGTCCCATGAGGTCCTCCCGAACGTTAAATTCGTCCGTGTATCTTAAAAGAAAAAAAGAAATTAAATTCTAATTGAATTTCTATATTTCAACGTGCCACTTCGTTCCAAGCATAATTATACAATAGATTCTGACGTCCTTGACGCACTTTTTGACATTGTATATCTAGTCGTTTGTCATACCAGGTGATTTTATAACGGAAAACTTTGCAATTATGTTAAAATAATTAAAGCGTTGTGTCTTGATTCTTGCAGGACAATGCAAATTCTTAATTATAAAAACAAAACATGGAGATTTCATTTGAAATCATACGTTATCGGAAATAAGGACGAGACGAAAGATTATCCCACGATAATTATTTTAATTTATGCCTATGATATGAAGTGATATGGTGAATAGGAACTTTTGGAGAAACATGGAAGGGATATTGTATAGTCTTCTGCACGCATCAAGTCACTGGAGACAAAAGCTGACGTATTAATTCTGCACGAAAAGAGTTTATGTGAAGAAGTAGACGTGATATGTCAAATTTGGATAGGTGAAGCTGGGGAATTATGTATTAGAGGAAAGTAACATTGTTATTTGCCTAAGTAATTGGCAGGACATACGATACAAATTGTTCTTATGAATTTTTTAAAAATAGCTACGCACACTAATATTTCTATATTTTTGTTAATTTTTTCTTCTTATAAGATTCGCAGGCCTTTACGTGACATTGACAAAAGTAATAAAAATTGATTAATCGCATGCCTCTATCATATTACATTAGCACTGATCTTTTATAATTATATGATGACAATCGACTTGTTTAATAAGCAAATACAAAGCAAAACTGTACATCATCCATGCATTTTAGGCTTACGAGCAGAAACTAGAAGAACAAATAGGTATTGCTGCGAAGGGATAAAAGCAAAGAATTTTAAAAAGCCATTGTAACTTCTTCGTAGTCTCAATTTCAATAAAAGTATTCACCGCATAATGCAATTGCTGTAATTGTATTACAAATGATTATAAGTTTTCATGATGAAATATTGTAAACTGTTTTCACAATGACAAGACTTATTGTATACCGTGAATATATAAATATATCAATTTATGTATATCAGTCTACAATGTTAGATGAGTACTATTATATTAAAAAAATAATAGCAATGCCTAAATATACAGAATCGAATTATCAATCAATAAAGCATATAACAATGTTTCATATGGATACAGATATACAGAATTCAGGTATATTAAGTGAACAAGAAAAGTGATATATCTTAGATTTGTATAAAAATATTTTGTACCTGTGTAATCAGTGGCTTTTGTCGTGTCACGAAGAAAATAGCTAAACTGATTAAGTCTCAGTGTTAAAGAAAAAAAGAACAAAATGATTCAACATATTGTGCCAATTGTTGCTATATTGCCATAAAGTTTCAAACGATCAGTCATGCAGCTTCATCGATTGAAGACTATTGTGAAACTTTAGAGCAGCGAACAGTGCCTAATTAAAAACATAATTTCAAAATACATGGATTGTTCGTTACATGAACTCTGTGGTTTGCATTGTGGCAGATACAAAGATATTTCATCGTACAATTACGTAATATCATTAAACGATCATATCCTATTAATGGGGATGTATCATTACACGCCTAACACGCACATAACAGTGCAACGAATACCAATGATCCTCTACGACATATCCTCCTCCCAGGATCCAAGAATGCTCGTAGAGATGAATTAAAAAAAAAGAATGATTAAACAAATGACAGAAAATTATCAATATAAGAACCGCTTAAAATGCCTACATAAATTCACTTTTCAACCAAAAAAATATATATGTCTCGTTACTTCCTACTGAACGTCCTGTGTCTCATATATCTAGTGTCTCTAAATCTAGCACCTCGTCCCCAACAACATTCCCTCCCTCATCGTCATCCTTATTTTCAACTGACCCTCAAAAGAGCGAAACAGCCTTACAAATGATTGTATAACAAAGACAATCGATTGACCCAACAGTGCCTATCAGAAAATACCAAGTAAAATCATCCATAAATCCACGAAAATATTTCAGTCCATAATAAGCATTAGGAACGCGATGCTAATCCGAAATTACACGTGTCTAAATCAGTAACGTGTAACCGTAAATGTGCGTAATCAAACGAGATGAAGGATAGAGCCAGTTCCTTATCTTGGAAAGATGCGTTCAGATAATACATCAGTGTTTCTCAAACGTTGACGAGGACACCTCTTGGCCCGTGACACCTCGTGGAGGAAACAAAAGGACAGTATTTTAAGCCAGACAAAAAAATATATAAAGAAAGAGAAACAGAAACAGAGAGGGGGAAAGAAAAAATAAAACTAAACGTAGGACGCCCAGAAAATACTACTCAAGTGTAACGGATAGTTATATGAAAGTAATTGATCTCTGCTCACAGCATACTATTTCATCATCCACGCAGGTACATACGACAGAGCAAATACTAGACGATGGAAAACACAACCTGTTTGTGTGATAGTGTGTAATTTTAAGCATACCGTATCAGTGACTGAACTACACAACGCCGTTGCATGCACATCAATGGTGTAATATCTTTCATTAAAAAAAGAAAGAAAATATATATATGCATATATATTATATATGTATCCATGTATATATATATGTATATATTAATATGCAGCGGTGTAACTTGTCATACAGTAAGCTAACTTATATCTAAAACCACGCTGCTGTGATCTCACCTTAAATTTGTTCTCATTCCTGCCTCAAAGTCTGAGACACGCTGATATATAAAGTTTGAAGATCTAAATTTGCTGAAACGAGAAAGAAACCCCGATGTAACTGGATGGAAACAAATTATAAGAATGGCCCTATCCTATTTCCTTGTCATTCTTGTTTCTTTTTTTTCAAATTATCTCTCTCGACTCCTCCTCGCGTTGATCTTTCTCTCTTTTCAGAAGTTTCTGCTTAGTGTATTATCTGCGCCAAAAGTTAAGCTGCTGAAAGACCGAATTTCGCGTTATTTACATAATACGTTATCAAACTTGATGTTTAATACTTTGATTGACAGTTTAGTAGTCGCTATGTATTTTTTTTTCTATCCTGAATTCTTGTATCCGATAATGACTGTGCGAAAGCGTAGAAATTTGTCATCAATGTGTTCACTTTGTGTGTTTACTTGTTTTAGTCTCTCGAGATGATTTGTGATCACGAAGATAGAGAAATTTTTCGCTTTTTTTGTTGTATGATATGAAATCATGACGAATAACGTAAAGTAAAGTTTTTGTAGGCGAGTCATGGATTTCTCGAAAATTCATGAAAATTTATAGATCACTGATTCCATTAATTAGGTCTGATCAGCTGCCGTTTATTTTACGGATAAACAAACCCGAATCATTAACCACTTATACCTTGCTATAGTGATATATGAAAACTTGACCTGAAAGATTAGATTTTCCTACGTTTAAATATTCTTCTCGTAACGCTCTTGGGAACGCTGATTATGGTGTAGAGATTTGTTTATTTATTTATTTTCTTTTGTTAAGGGCAATTACCATAATTAAGTCAACTACTGGTTAGAGCCGAAACGTTGAGGCACTTTTTGTACAATTGCAAGATGCAGCATACTGGTATACATCAGATTAAAAGAGACGGGCAATTATGGTTACTACTACAATTATTTTAATCAATTATGTCATTATAGATTACCATACGATTATTCATGATAGACTATTCGGACGATGCAGTGACGGAAAATATATTGGGTTTTTTAATATGCTGTGTGCAACTACTAGAATTTTTTATTAATAATTAGTGAAAATGGTGATCGTTACGACAGACGAACGTGGGCAGATAGAAAGATCATTATTTGTTATTTTATAGAGATCAATGATAGAACTTTTGTTCTTGCAGAGACCATCATGATTTTCGAAAATTCTCGAGTAAAACTGCCAGAGTACGCAGAGTTCAACCGTGTAATAAATAAAACGCAACTTTATACTCCATGATGACAGTTGCAATATAAAATTCACGTGTCATGAAAAAGTATAAATTTATATTTTTTTTGTTTTTTTAAGAAATATATTAACCGTAGTATCTTCTACGAATGCATTAAATTAAAGATAAAGAACGAAGTCTGTATCAATGGATGTACGATGACAATGTCAGTGGCGTTTCAATTTCCATAAAAGTACTGATTACCAAAAAAAAAAGAAGAAAAGCGAATGGAGACAATGACGAAAACGGGACTGGGGAAGAAGAAAATGTACGTAAACAGGAAATAGGTGTTGGGTCTTCTCAAAGGCCAAATTGTACAAGTAGCATATTGTCGTGCTTCTGTTTCCTGGCCGTTTAGGACGAGAAATGAGAATGTACTGGTGAAGGCATAAATGTTAAAAGTTACATAAAAATTCTGCGCACGGATAGAAGTTTGATGAAAAGTCTTAGATGATTGATGCATTTTGTTGAAACGTTTAACGACTGTCGAATTTCATGGAATATCTTTCACCTCTGCCAGTAAATGCAAACCACAGACAGGATGGTAATAAGGATAGTGTCTGGATGAGGGCAGGTGAAAAAACGGACACCGAAAACAGCATTGCGCAGTGAGGGAATAGTATAGGCTTTACCAAATGACTTACCCTCCGATCGTTTGAAGTTTGGTTGATTCGAGCTGGCGCGCTGCTTCCTCTGTCCTTTTCAACAGTAGAACCTGCCAGAATCGTAAAGGGCGTAATCAGTATAGCTCCAGCCCCATTGCTGGAAGGCAAGACGAGCGCAGCCAATATGCACTGTTGATAGAAGATTGTACCTTTTGCGACAAGTTGCGGAAGTGCATCTCCTGGAGCATGTTACTGTGACGACGTATATTTTCGCGACGGGAGATGGCCAGCAGTACTCCTCGTTCAGGCACGTATCGGCACACTGCCGCTCCTATTGCCTTTTGAAATTCCTTGTGTGCATTGTCCATTTTTGCACTGCGAAACGTTACGAGTTAGTTTTATGTGCTCGACGAATGCAGAATTTTGACTTCGTAGTTTTTTGCTCTTTTTGTTTTTTTTTTGGAGCGTGTTATGATATTAAATATAATATACTTACAACTCGCGCAACTCTTCAGGTACTTCAATTTCGATCTTGTGAAACGTATTCTTGTCGATTGGAGGATTTGGATTTTTTGCCCTCAGTCGTTCGCTTCCTACAATTTCTGTATACGTATAGTCCCATCCCAAGTATTCCACAACTTGGAAGCCTCCCTTCATCATCTGTAAATTATCATTACTTTTGTGTTCTTATACAAACTTTACTTGTATTACAGGAAAGTCTTTCGATGATGAGAAATTGGTGTAAATAAAAATGTTACGAACCTTAATAATAGCTCTCCACCATCCACATGCCTCTTGGTCGTTGGCTCGGGAGAACACTTCAATTTCTTGGCTCTCTGTGAACTCTGCTTTGGGGCCATCTTTAGGAGGTAGACGAACTTGAGCAAACGGAAATTTCGATTCGGGTTGCCAGCTAAAAATTAGATATTGTTACTAGATGGGAGAATTAGTAATCTTCTATGTTGATACTAAAGAAATTCTTAATCATAATATCATATCACTGTTTTGTTGTAGTGTCATACCAATGTAAATATCATGTTATGCAGTGTTAAGTCCGAGTGAAAAATCAGATTCTGCATTCGCTGTATATAATTAAATACGAAAAGAATAAATATTGGGATCTGATTTTCATCACATAGACACTCTTAAAAGCAACTATCTCACACATGGTTTCCAAGTTCAGGCAATAACAAAATGAACCTTCCGGAGATACAAAAAACCTTATTGAGCAATAGTTTTGGACCACTAGAGATACCCCTGGAATGTGCATCAGATGCTAGAATTTTTAATTTCATTGCTTTCCATGTAAACCCCACCAAGCTCTTTACTTCATCCCCGAATAGGTCATCCTTGACTAATCCTGAAACCCCAAGTCCACTGTCCCTATGCAATAGGAAAACCCAACAAACTTACACCAATAACTAACATCCTTTGAACTCTTAGATATCCTTTTCCAAAAAATTCCTAAAAATCATCTAATAGTAATAGTTTTCTCTACCCTACCATCTATCAATGTCACCCCCATTCTGTCCACATATGCAGTTAGTTAAGTTCATTCGGTGGTGGTACTCATTTTGCATTATCAGGACCATCCTTTTCCCACAAAAATCTATTTATATTTCCCTAAAGATTAGCATACCCTGATCTTGAGTAAACTGCAAAAACAGTGACTTAAACCAGGACACACCACGTTCGGTAAAAGCATCAGACTAAGTAGAATTAGTCCTTCATTCGGGTTCTGATATACTCAAGTATGCTCTGATATTTTCAAGTATTAAAATGAACGTGTGAATAACGTCAAATTAGCGAATAATAAACACATTGATAGTTGATAAGAATAAAGAAAGATAATAGACATTTACAACCAGTTTTAAATGTTTACATGATCTTTGAGCCGCAAGTCAAGTCTACAACTAAAATCATATTTTCATTAACAATTTAACTGTTTGCAATATCACATCCCCAACTACGCGCATAATTTGCAAAAAATAAAGATTACAATGATTTGCAACAACGTGTGTACATACTTCTGAATTTAAATATATACGTTTAAAACCATACAATTGATAAAAATAAATGTATACATAATACAGTTCTTCATATTATTTTTAAATCTATTTATAAAAGTCAATTAAAAAATATGCATTTTAAAAACATGCATGATCAAAGCTTCTTTAACAAAGACTTATGTATCAATAAAGAAAGCTATTCCTAGCTAATTAAATTCTCCACGAGTCTAATAATTGCATAATTAAATATTCTATGTAATTGCAGCAACGATAAATCCTGGAAAAATTATATAAACATACAAGTGAAATAACACTGACGATAAGTTTAGTGAAAGGCTACGCAATAACTATCCATAAAAGCCACCAAAAGCAAGAGTATCCATTACGAAAGTACAATTCATCATTTATTTGGATCATCTTCAACTAATACGTAAATTATCAAATAACGTGTCACAACGATGCTGTATCTTTGGAACGACGTCACAATGCACAAACAGAGTGAATCAATTGTTTAGAATGCACCCAAGAAAACTGATCAAGAGCAAAAGCTCAGCAAGCACAGAAGGTAAGAAGTAAGTAACTTACTCATTTTCGAAGGCGACCAGAACTTCGTCCTCAAAGACATCGGTGACAAAGGCCTGCAATTAACGATATATTATAAACGTATACATTCTTTGATCCACGATTGTGGACTCGAGGGTGACACGGCACACTCCGACATCGCACCATGCACGCCGAGGGTAACAGCGAACCCGGCAGGCGAACCTCGAGGGCATGATAAAAATCGTAAAATTCCCAAGACACGAGAAAAACCGATGAAATTCAGGTGGTGATACGCAGAGTAAAATCACGCCCTGTCAAACGAGACATGGCGTCGGAGGAAGCCGCGTTACCTCGAGAACGTTTGAGGAGCGCGCTTTCACAAAGTACGAGGCTCCAAGACGTCGAATTATAACTGCGTCGTGCCCCAAGGATCAGCTTATCCACGTGTTTCGTATTCTCCCCATATTTTCGTATACTTTTCACAGAACGAACCTTATAATATGCTCCGTTTTCGCCGCATACTTCGACTGCGAGATCCTCCATCTTGCTTTTGTGTGACGGCTCGGCTCCTTTGCGGCAGGCATGCTGGCGAGCGGCGCGAGTTCGAGGCTACGAGAGCAAAGTTCTGCCAATCGCATTCTTTTCACTTGTGACGCCATTCGCCCATTGGTTCTGTGCCGCCGATGCTGCCACCATGCGGGAACGACGGGCGACGGACCAACTAGAAACTTGTGATTATTCATATGGACAAGGGTTTGAAGCGAGGAAATTTCTCATCCAAAAATTGAAGCAAAGAAAGCACTTTCACTCAATTTATTTTGTTCGATCGAAGCCTTCCGATAAAATCTTGGTCCCTTTGGAGCCCGATTTTTCGATCATTACCTAGAAACTTAATAAAATAGAAGTAAATATGAATACTGACAGACTGGTGGAGGTGTCATGGCCGCCGTCATGGCCATTGCCGATCGTGATATAGCACTTGTCACACTAT
>JARQST010000707.1:246845-332886 GCA_030142225.1 Pachycephus smyrnensis
ATACTGACAGACTGGTGGAGGTGTCATGGCCGCCGTCATGGCCATTGCCGATCGTGATATAGCACTTGTCACACTATTTCATGAAACTGTGGACGAATATAGGAAAAGGGGCTCCGCAGGGACTGAAAAATATGTACTAGAAAGACACCATATTACTGCGAACACTCAACATGAAGCCGACTGAGAAATTTTTCAGTGCGAATAAATCGAGCTGTCACTCAGCAGATTTTCCTCGCCTAAAACTTCAGTCTTTTGCCGCAGCAAACGCTACTAGTAGTCCGTGACGTCACACCTAGGGTACATTCCGGAACTAAGGAGCCTCAGAGCTTTGTCGCACCAGTCGTGCAGCCAATCAGAATTCATTTCTCGGCTTTTTCGGTGTTACGATTGGCTTGTAGAAATGGCTTACGACAAAAGTCTGTCGATAACGTCCCATTGTAGAACGGCATTTAAGTGTGTGCCATCCAGGTTCATGCCCATTTGCTCAAGAGAAGCCCGTGACGAAGGGGCGTGTTACAGGTCGCAAGGAAAAGGATGAATGGAATGGCGGATGGCTTTAAATACTGCAAGAAGAGGACGAAAGTGAATTAGAAGCGAAGGAAATGTTTGATTAGTCGAGGCACAGAAGACAGTACTGATATTTGCTCTCCTACGGATTGCGTAAGAAATGACTCCGCATCCTTTCCATCCTTTCTTTAGTTTTTGAAGTACACCCACTCAAATAAAGGGGCGACTGTAGTCCCTAGTGGATCTATCTACAGAATCCCAACAAACAATGTTATATAATGTAACGTAGATTATATATAATTTCAAAGATTATGTTTACTGAGATTATATACACAAATATCTAATAGCTAAAATTAATCTATCTTAGAAATTTTGTACTCTCTAAAACTTACAGTGTAAAAGAGTCCTCTGCAAATCGATCTTACGTATTCAAACAGAACAGAAAATCCCGCGCGAGGGATTTTTTTTCTAGTATTTTATACGCGTGCGCGTTAAGGTGTGAGACACAGCTGCCATCACTATCTGGCAACACTGCGTAACCGTCGCACTGTCATCGTTCGACGGATCATGACTCCGTGCCGTCCGTGCTCGTGTCTCTGCTTCTGCCTGTCCATGTTCCTCGCGATACCGCGACGCACGGACTGACAGTTCCGATGCTTACGAGCGTGCCAGCGCCGATCGCCATACGCGGACAACAATGTCTGGAAGCAGCGATTCCGAGGAGTTCTTCGACGCGGAAGACGACACCTTCCACCGCGCCTCTCGGTAATTTCTTTGGCTCGTCTTTCCTCTCGACGTCCTCATCTAGTTTGCTGCCGTAATCGAGCAGACCGCCGATTATCGATATAGCGCTGACGATTTCACGACGTTCTGTCAAATCCATGCTACTTGCTAGGAGAAGTCTTAGTTTCTGTTAGGACTTTGTCCTGCTTATTGCTTGGGTACCTTGCTGTTTTGGAACTTGATTTTTTTAGTTTGACCTTAATTATGTATTACTCATAGATATTCTTGTGATCTTCCACAGTGATCACTCAAATAAAATATATGATGTTTGGGATCTGTGATTTTGATTCCTTAGATTCTGTCTTCGAGTTACATTGTTAGTTCGTGGAACACAGAATGAATGTGAATATACTTTAATTGAATCTCTTTAAAATTTGTGGTAAATGTATTTGAGACAGGATTCTCTGCCTTGCTTGTGTCATTGGTTTTGTATTTAAAACATAGACATAGACGTTATATTATCTATGAATCCAATCATATATCAACCTGTATGAATTGATAAGGGAGGATTGTTGGTAGTCTGATAATAAGATAATAAGAAATGTCCTAAGTAAACATATATATGATATAATTTGTAGTGTGACAACTATCTATTTTTCTTTCTAGAAAAAGCAGAACACGAGATTCTATCACTGTTGAAACACAAGACGAGAAGGCAGTGGAAACTAGCAAAGAAGCAGATGATAATATATTTGTGAAGCCAGCCGAACCTAAGCCATTTGTCGAAACAAAGAATGACGCGGAGACAGAAAGAAAGCAGAGCACAGATAAATCTGTATGAACATTTCTGCTCCAATAATTACAAAGTACTAAATGCCAATACCAAAGATGACTTTTTATTTCAGGAAGATGATGGGAAAGGTACAGGCACGGACAAAATTGTGGGTAGGAGACGCTTTCGAGAACTGCGTCAACGAATGCAGACCGAGGACGACGATATTCCAGTTAATAGCTCTCCTCCAGATAGTCAAACATCCTCCATAGAGGGTGTTTATCCTACACCCTCAAAAACATCCCATCCATTCCGAATTATCGAGCATGATACTCTTAGTTTACAAAGCATGACTTCTTTAGGACGTATCGGCCGTATTTTGGGAGGAGTCTCGGACAATACATCCGGGATCGTTCCACCAGGTGTATCCCAATGTCCTCCACCCACTCCCCTCTCAAGAGAAACTCCAATGTCCTCTATGGCTAGCATTCCAAGCAAAGACGAGGACACTGCCTCGGGTAAGATGTCCCAGTCATCCAGCATCCTTACACTATCTGGAGATATCCTTCAGGAATCCTCTGCGAATGAGAAATCAGATTGTCCTTCGCAAAGTAACGCGACTGTGATGCTCCAAGAGCCCGATGTCATCGCCAGCACTAAAAACAATGGCAAACACTTGGAAAATTTGCAAGATGTATCTGCAGAGCCCGGGATACCCGTAGCGCCACCACGACGTAAAAAGAAATCGAAACCGCAAACGCCAACTGATCTTGCTGTAAGATATTTTGACGTTTTATTAGAACAAAAGAAATTACAGTGCATCTTACAAAATTATGTAAAACAAAGGAGGAAGAGACGTAACGCACAGGAAGAAAATAAGATAATGAGATATTGTATAATTTCAGCCCCCAGTGACAGAGGCATTGGTACCTGCATCGTCACTGCCAAGTCCAGCAAGTACTATTGAATCTATTACTAGAGAATTTGAACATTCCCTTGACATTCGATCAGCAACTAAAGGACAATACGTTGTTAAGCCACAGGTAAGAAGTTCTTTAAACTAATCAATTCTTACCTTAAATGATTAACTATGATTTCTAAACCATAGCATAATTTATTTGTGACTATCAGGATGAAGATAAATCCAAGGCTGAAGGCCCATCATCCGAAGAATTAGAAAGGGTGGAAAGAATGAAGGCAGAGCTTTTGAGTATACGCTCTAGTGAGATGTCGAACAGTCCTTTAGGGTCTATTTCCACTAATAGCATTGGTCGATGTTCGTTGGGTCCCCATAGACTGTCAGGTTTCAATACTCAAGGATCAAAAGAGAGACGAAAATCTGCTGGCGATCAGGATATGGTCAAACAATTAAACATGTTCGTGAGAACAAGAACAGATTCTGGAAAACGATTGACAGACATGGTAAGTTAACGAATGATCTGTATATTCTTATTTACCTATTTGGTTCCACCTATGCGATAGAAGAATAAGAAATTTTGTCTTTACAGGAAATCCTGGAGCAAGTAACTGTATTAAATTTGGATACCGGTGAGAGAGTGCCATTGAGCATAGCAGAAGACAAGCTACCGCAGTGTATTAATCCATTGTCTCTACACATCATGAGACTGACATCGGAGTACATAAGCAATTCAAGCTTGGAGAAAGAAAAAGAGAGTGACGAAGAGAGTGTAGATAGTAAAATGTCAAGTATACCTCCAGACGAAGATGTAGCTGTAGGTAGAGTTCGCAAAAAGACGCAGAAGCTCAAGAGATTCCTGGGATCAACAGTGAAGAAAACAATGGACAAGGCAAAATCAATAGCTCAGGAAGTATCTCATGCAAGGCATAAGGAAGACGTATTGGATATAGTAGACGACGTATATCCTGGAGAACAACAATATATCAAACTAAAAGCATCGAACAGTCACAAGGGTCCTTACGAATTTTCATGTCTACAACACGTGCAAGATCTCAAGGGGGAACATGTTGGGCCTGTTTGGTGTATGAAATTTTCAGCCTGCGGTCGTCTACTAGCCACAGCTGGTCAGGATCGAGTGCTAAGAATTTGGGTGCTTCGAGATGCCTTTGCATATTTCCAGGACATGCGAACAAAGTATAATGCAGAAAAAGTGAGTCCGACACCATCACAAGAGTCTCTGGTTTCGCAGCAATCCTTGGAAGATCCCAATGTGATAACTAGTGCGTTCAATGAAATCGAGGGTACGAAGAGTCCATTTATGCCAAAGCCATTCTGCACATACACAGGACATACCTCTGACCTCCTCGATGTCTCCTGGTCTAAAAATTACTTTGTCCTGTCATCATCGATGGACAAAACAGTACGACTTTGGCACATATCTCGTAAGGAGTGTCTGTGCTGTTTTCAGCATATTGATTTTGTCACTGCGATAGTCTTTCATCCGCGCGATGATCGTTACTTCCTGTCGGGATCTCTGGATGGCAAGCTTAGATTATGGAACATCCCCGACAAGAAGGTAGCAGTCTGGAACGAGGTGGATGGCCAGACGAAATTAATAACAGCTGCGAATTTCTGTCAAAATGGCAAATTCGCAGTGGTCGGTTCGTACGATGGGCGTTGTATATTTTACAATACAGATCAATTGAAGTATCATACTCAGATCCACGTGCGTTCCACAAGAGGCAAGAATTCAACCGGTAGAAAAATCAGTGGGATAGAACCAATGCCTGGTGAGGATAAGATTTTAGTGACCTCGAATGACAGTCGTATAAGGCTTTACGACCTTAGGGACTTGAATCTTTCCTGCAAGTATAAAGGTTACGTGAATGTCAGTAGTCAGATAAAAGCAAGCTTCAGTCCAGACGGCCAGTACATAGTTAGTGGTTCTGAAAATCAGTGTATATACATATGGAAGACTCATCATGATTATTCAAAGTTCTCAAGTGTGCGACGCGATCGCAATGACTTTTGGGAAGGCATCAAGGCACACAATGCCGTCGTTACTTGTGCCGTATTCGCACCTAATCCTGATAGCATTATCAAGCAGATCGAAGCGCGAGAACAGTGGGAGGCTAGGGACGATCCAAAGAACCTGGGGAACACAGCATCTTCCGATGCACCAGTTGATCCGGTCGTGGAGCAGCGTACTAAAGGCTGCGGCGGCCATGTTCTCGTGAGCGCCGATTTTAACGGATGCATCAAAGTGTTCCTCAACAAAACGAAACCAAAGCACAGTTCTTTACCAGCTTCTGCACTTGCGTAATTCACTCTCGCCATTTTACTTTAGTTTCTTTTTTTTCCTCCTCAATCCACTTCAGTCGCCATTCATTCTTGCCTCCTTCTATTCGCCCTTTCTCACCCCCCTGGACACTTCTTTATCTTTTCACACCTTATCTCGCGTATTTCAATAAATTAATTGTAACTAAAACCTTAAGAGCTTTGCCTTAATTAGAGGACGTCTCGATGACGCAAAGAATTGCACTGTCTCTCCCTTAAAGTATTTCAAGTTTAATTGCTGAAATTCCTTAGCAACTTTTCTTTTTAATTCTCAATACGATCCGACGAATACCGATTACCCCTAATGCGTTTTTTATACAGCGACGATCATCGGCGTGTCTGTAATTAAAAATTAACCTGGAGATCCGTTACGCGTCTTTCTTTCTTTTTGTCAATCAATTTTCTTATCAGTGTCCTAATTATCATTGTACGTGGATATATATGTTACTGACCCATATGCAGTGGGGTTGTACTAATTCATGCTTGGTAACCTGCTGCTTTATGTACGTGAATTAGCAGTTGTATTAAACGACAGCCATTTTAGTCGGTGCGTTTTGTGCATTGCAAATGGCGTCTCGATAATATTTTTAATCGTCTTCACGTTGACGTAATGTATTATCGATTATTAACGGTACCCACTCCACTGTTTTTGGATTACACCCCATTCGGGATATCGTTGCTAATCATTTTTCTCTGCAGAGCAGAACGCTCACGTGAGATACAAATAAAATAATGAATTAATTATCCGACACGTACTAAACAAGGTGATTAGTATGGATGCGAATATTCTTTCTCTTTTTTTTCTCGATTTTACGTTAAGCTGCGCTTCGTTAATTAGTGCCTCGCGTTAATAATTATTTTAGATACAGTTGTGATCGACTCGATGTTTGGCCGATTGACTAAAATTTATTTTAATTGTTCGGCTATAGTTATATATATTATATATTATCATTATATATGAATATTCATGCGTGTCTTCATGCGTGCGTATATAGTCCGTTTGGAAAATCGGCCCCGATCGAGTTGTTAGACTTTTCTAAGATTTTCATGTAATCGTACACCACTCTCGTTGTATTGGTGTATCGCGTCGAAGACAATATAAAAAAAAAAGAAATGTTTAAAAACCGGTTATAGATTTGACGTCATTACGATTTTTCTACGAATGCCATTGAATATTTTTCGACAAATGGATTTGAATTGTGCACCAAACGACTTCACTATATGGGACGCACTTGTCAATTGTAATAATTACTATAAACACCGAGTGCACTTTTCGTGCTTGTCACCTTTTTTTTTTGCAACACTTTCATTGGGATAGCACTTTTTGAAAATAGCCGTTTGCGGTTGTATAGAATCGTTTGATTATTTTCATATGTACGAATTATCTGGTAATGGCATTCTTTTACGTTAAAATCGATCCTCATTCTTCCCGTAGAATTTTAATTCTATAAAAATGTTACGGATAAGGGAAAAATGATTAAGAACCAAAAGGAAGACATGGAATTTCACGCAATCATACAGTTTGTCAATTCACGCGTTGAGAATTTAATTGAATGTTTTTAAGGAAGAAATTGGACTACGAAATTTACGTTGTGGATGCGTCATTGTAATTAAATATAGTCGACGTCTCTAGGAATTTCTAGAACAGCGACGACCTAGCCGATCGATTATGCATGAGCAGCGACATCAATTCTAATTAGAGAAACCATCTTCTTGTGACTTGTGACTACAATGTCGAAGAATTAACTTCGAATGTGAAATTGATATTCAGACTCAGCCGTAGCTTTGGTAATGTCACTCGTGAGATATTAATGGACTGTTTGTTATTGATTTGGTATTAAATTATTTTGCAATTGAGATTAAAGCTATGGGCGTCTTTGTATCGTGAGATAATTACGCACGAAACTCGTTAAGTAAAATCAATTTTAAGTTACGTAAATTCAATCCTGACAGTCCTGAGGTAAATTGCATTACATTACGTATTGATAATGACTGTACGACAATGAATGATTAAAGAATCGAAAAAGAATTGAAAGTCAGACTAACGTGAAAATAGCGAGTCTCTAATTTTCGCGTTAACGCTCGAACGCCATAAGCGATATGTTCCTATTATAAGCAGAGTAGTTTACGTGAAAATCGCGATTAGGTAATTCGAAACTTTTTTTTTATTTACGAAAAAAGAAGAAAGAAAACGAATAAAGTAAAGTCCAATAAAATCGTCACGAAGAAAATCGCATGCGGCTAAACGTCAAGGAGCCACGATTCGCAATGAATTATACGAGATGATCGAAAAAAAGAAAGAGATATTGTAAATATGCAAAGAAAGAAAAGATAAAGAAGAGAAAGCGAAAGGGAAGAATATAAAGAAAGGAAGAGAGTAAGAGTCTCGGTACTTTGTTGTAAATGCAATTGTAAATATTTTTAATCGCATAGCGCAAACGCTTAGCAATAATGATAATTGCCATAACGACACGGGCGTGCACAAAATAATCCTTTGTGATCTAAATAGTAATCGTGTATTATAAAAAGAGAGGGAGAAAAAAGTAAAACAAACGAAAGAAAGAAACACGTAAAAAAAACGAAACAAAGAAAACACAAGCAGGAAGTGTGTACCGACAATGTATTAATTACAACTGAAATGTGTCTATGTTTTTTAGGTTATCGTCACGCGGAAATATAAATCTGTAACGATCACGCGAGATCTTTCATTCTTAATAGTTTATTACCCCACACCGCTCCCATCCGTCCATCTGGTGGATCTGGTACCTGGACCCACAGTACCCACCCGAGGCTACAATCTACCACGCCGTGGCATAAATTGGATAACTAAAGGAATTAATCGTTATAATAGCCAGACTGACTAACGTGTCTGTACAAACACAGCCAGGCAGTCCGAGTCCATCCTCGACCGCCATTATCATCATCATCATCATCATCACCGTAAATGAAGCATCGCAAACACGTACGAGCTCATCTATAGGTCAGTCACATGCGCGCCATTCGGTCGGTCGGTCAGTCGGTCGTTCGGTTCGTTCATCCGAATGAGAATGACGGTCCCCGACATTAAAAAAAGTACAAAAAAACCCGAATTTTTTCCCTAAAAAATTCCTAAGATAAAATAGTCAATCATTAACGATCCACAGGTTTCAAAAAGTCATACCCACGACAAACTATATCTCGAATCAATTATATAAATCAATCCTTATATACGTCACTGATTAAAATACCAATGTACATAAAAAATAAGATACGACACCAGAAGAGAAATATGAATTTCATAATGAACAATCAAAAAAGAACCACCCAATATCCCCTACCGTAATAAAATTTTCAAAAAACCAGGTCACCCACTATTTTATCCAACAGGTACACATCCGTGTCAAGCTTACTACGAGTCAAGAAATCGAATTAAGGGGAACCCCCCAAAGGAACGCGTAATCGTACCAAAGGAAAATCCTGAATGATAGCAAAGTGGGGAGGGTGGTGACAAAGAGGACAAGGGGGGATTATATATCAATAGACAATGCTTTGATCTTACCAGGGAGGTTAGCACGAATCATCAAAGAGGCTTGGTTACTGTAAGAGATGATGCTGCAGCATTTCCATCGGCAGCTTTGGGAGCATCAGTGTCGGTGGTGGCAATGGCGGCGTTCACCACCGGACAACAGTAACCAGGACCGCCGACGATGTAGTGAATAAGGAGATATCTCAGTGAGTGAGGGACCTATATAACTGTACCGGCGTGTCTGGGTCAGGGGGCGGACCCCCACGTTATAGTATACTCTGTATATCGGACAGGTGTATTCCATTCCGACTCCACGAGTTCTCGCGTACACCTTAACTCACATCATCTAGCTACCGCGAGTCATCTCGCCGAAGGAGTACACTAGATTGATTTTACAATCATCATCGAGGAACAGTCTCGATTCGAAAGAACGGGCTAGACGTTTTAGAATCATCGAGGATCGTTGACGTAAGATTTCACCCTAACCTAACCCTGTGTCAAAGTGCCGCGTCCTGTTACGACCCTCTTGGTGGACATTGTGACATTCTGTGGTTTGTGCCCAAAGGGCTGTCGGACAACTACTTTACTCAAAGGACGATACAAGGTATTTTATTTGTACACGCTTTTTATAATTATATAGTAATTTTTAATCGATAACTTCCTTTTCATTTTTTACTGATTTTATGCATTTTTAATGGTCAAAACAAAATATATCTTGTGCACAGTGTTTCCTTGTAAGACGTCATTCGTTCTCTACGTTCGTACCGCGTAACGTATTAATTTTGAAAGGTCTATCTTAATGGATATCATACAGCCAATTATGCAATTAGAACTGATTAAGATATCCAGAGTCTGAGTTATGTCTGAATTGCACTTAGTCGTGATTATAAATAGTCTAGAAGTGCAGTATAAACAGCCCGTGCTTACGTACTCGTGTGATTCGATGCACATGGTCTGTACTATATATGTATATAGTAACGCGTAGCGGTATGCTAGCACGTTATGCTAGGTTACCACGTGGTGGCTGGTTTCCAATCGGCCACGGCCGGTTAGTCGCGTCTCGTTAGGACGAAGATTCGCAGAAGGCAGCGGTGCTTGATCGATGCTCGAGACTCGATGTCCATGTTTTTCCAAGCATGCCCAATCTAAATCTTTCGGTCGAAGGGTTCGGATCGCTCACTTGCGGATTGTCCATAACGAGCTTCGTCCGTAGCGTCGCGGTTGACCTACTTTTTTGAATTTCGATCGGTTCTTTGGCGCGAGCCAGGAGCTGAATGAAATCCAAATTCCGAATAAATGATAGTTCCGATCGCTGGAGGTAAGATTTTGGGTTTTTTTTTCTTACTTATTATTGATCCTTCTTTTTATCTTCAAAATGAAGATCATTCAGGTCGAGGTCATCTTTGGGGAACATCCAGGAAACGAATGTTGGGATATATGTATATGTACGATGAGTTTAATGCTTCGGGCTAGAGATATATGATCTTTTTTTTTATTTTTAATATTGTTTTTTTTAACTTGCCAATCTTCATTCTTTTTTCTCTTTTTTTCTCGGCTCAACCTCAATCTCGCCACGGTGGGCCTCTCTTGCAAATAGCTCGATACACTGAGATTACGTTTGACCCACTTGTGGGTCAGTGTTAAGAAAAAAAATTTTTTTTCATGATTCTAGCAGTACGATAAGATAGATCAATTAAATATGTCGGTATACTTAATGGTCATTACTTTTCGTAACGATCTTTCACTAATTTAGTCAAAAGTATACGTTACTAAGTGACGGTAATCGAATTCTTCGATACTTGCCTGTCCTCGTAAGAGACTGACGGGACATTTTTGAATTTCTGCGTGCAGATTAAATATTGACGTAACATTACTGTAATACGGAAAAATAGTACAAATCAAATTGTCACGTGTTAATTAGCCGGGATACTGTTACGAGTCCTTTTACAAACTTTTATATAAATATTTACTCAAAACTATTTCTAACCGGTACCTTAACTTCCGTTCCGCGAAACCGGTTTTTTTCCTACCGATTTAATCCACACCTGGTGATACCAGGTTATTGATACAAAACAATTTCAATCGCCAGTCGAATACTTTGAAATCAATGATCGATAGGGGAAAAAAAAAGAATCTTAAAATTTGACATTAATCTGTTCCCCAAAGTCTCATCGATTTCATTGACTATACCGTAACAGTATTAAATTCGTAAAATTAACCGGTTATTGGCGTCGACCCATAAAAAAATATTTCCCCCCGACAATACACTCGGTTTGCAAAGAGTTCCCTCAACTACTATATACAAGAAATATTCATTCACGTTTCTTACAGTGAGTATCGACGCACCGACTATACCTTTGTATATATATATATCCCAGCATACGCCTATGTACATATCACGCCTTTGAACTTTCGAACTCTCATACGAAATGCACATAAAGGAAAAAGACTAACGACAACAACAATCACAAACAATCGGTACGAAGTAATAAACGTCATACCGACGTCACGTGTCTTCGTCGTAACTCTTGAAATCATTAAAACCTATCAGTCAACCAATAGGGGATATTTTACGAGGCTCTTACGCAGGTGCGTAACTCAATCGAGACAAGCATAAACAAATGCATAAACAAACGGCATAAACATTACCACGTGACGCGTTTGACAGACGGAATGGGATGCAGTCGTAGTCAGTGATAACTGACTACGGACATCATTAGCATAAAATCATTGTACGTCTCATTGTCGGTTTGTTTCCTTCGACTAAATTATCTTATCTAATCAGAACGGGTTCCAAGAAAATTTGCATCCCGGTATAACATCCTATAGGGTGTCAACCCACACTAGAAATTCCAGAGGAGGCAATTTGAGGTCATCGGGTAATCGTTATGGTATATGGAATGATGATTTTTTTTTTCTTCTATACGCTCACGGAATGATTATGATAATTTCATTGGTACACCTGAAAGAAATAAAGGCCAGGATCTCCATAGGGGTCACCATTAGGTACGCAATCGTCATACGTATTGTGTATATATATATGTGTGTTACTCGGTTCAGAATTTACCACGAGCAATGGGGGACCGTTATATGTATTTGGCAATGGGCCACCATCTTTTTTTCTGTGCTCGTTTCAAGGTTAGCGGTGAAGCACTGACGTGCGAGTCACTACTGATGATGACTGTGGCGAGATCATTCTTGCAAAAGGTATATATATATATTGTCTATAGAAGGTATGAGTATACATATGGGAAATAGTTTTGCAGGATTTTTCATACTGTTTAATTGGTACCCGATTAGACGGTAGGGTTCAAAGATGATTAATTATATACCGTAATTCAAATTACCTTTCAAAAACTTTGATTGTCGATACTCGTGATTGACGCTGATTAAATAAAATTATATGGCATATTGTGATACGCGCTTTGTGCGAATTTTATATTTGATTTTTTAACACTTTGAATGAGGCTTAATGAACTGCTTTCCATCTCGATGACTTTCTGTATGAGTGTGTGTATATATATATATTGGTATTTATTATGGGAATGGTTGTAGATCTGGTTACATCTGTGCAGCATCCACTTAGCTTTATCTTATATCTGAGATTTTTTTGAGAGATTCTGGTACTTGTAGTTTTTGTTGTAGAGGCATTTATGGACTGTATTTATGTGATACAAGAAGTTGCGTCCGCATTTGTTCGGTAACCGACATTTTGTACGGGTTCATATTTAACATGGGTGAACCAGCAATTGCGATGGGAGTCCTAAGGTCCAGTGGGGCGGTAACCGTTTGAATCTTTGCTGTTTTGCACGTGGAGAGCCCGTGACCTTTCTAGAGAGTCAGTGGCACAGAAATAAATGCTGTAACTCATCGTCATTACATAGGCACGCCATGGGGAAACTTGACGAAAATTTTATTTTGAAAGGCAGACGCCATCTTGTTTGGTTAGTCAATTTAATCTTGGTAACAGTTAATGCTAACTCCGTGTCGTACTGCTATTCTTCGATATTGTTAAAGAAAAAAAAACAAAAAGAAACTGACACCGTTCCTTCTTGAATATATGCCAGGCATCGTTAGAATTGACCAATGACAGAGTCCCGTGGGATGACATCGAGCGTCTGATTGGCTGTAGATTTTAAACGGCGGATCCACTGATATAAACGGTGTCGAATGTCGGCGTCTCTTTGCCTACTTGCCTACATATTGTACGGGCCTGGACACGATGGATGCTTTTACGGTGTTTCTCTCTCTCCTTCCTTCTCCGTGAAGGATGCTCTCTTGCGAAAGGGATGCACTGTTCTTCCTCTTTCATGAATTTTGCATTTCCGACGGTACGACTGACCGACTTTTGTATGCGCACGCAACTCCACGTGCTGCGCATGCGCCGAGACGAGGCTGTTGTCCTGGACGCGCGAGAGTTGTGTTTCTTAGATTTGTCTTTCTTGTTTAATAAGATAGGATTCGTTGCATCTCTTTAGACGGAGTGCTAAATACTTTCAGATCGAATTAATGAGCCGCGGATCAATATGTATTGGAAATTTATACGAAACGTGCTTCTTCGCGAGCGATATATAACGGGAGAGAAAAAGAAGCGTGGACTTCGCGTGGAATTTGGGACAGGAATTCCTGACAGCCTAGTAAATTCTATATATATGTACGTATGTGGATATATATATACATATCTAAATCATGCATACTGTCGAGTATCGTATATTCGAAATACATGAATAAAATTTCTAAAACGGTGCTACATTTTAACGAAACAGTTTCAATGGGAT
The DNA here is from genome assembly GCA_030142225.1 of Pachycephus smyrnensis. NCBI lineage: Eukaryota > Metazoa > Arthropoda > Insecta > Hymenoptera > Cephidae > Pachycephus > Pachycephus smyrnensis. The sequence continues at coordinate 260,387 of JARQST010000707.1, forward strand.
TTATATTCTAGGTTATGTCCTTATAGTCTCTTCCTCCTTCTCGCTATCGAGGCTCATTAAATATTCCGATCGTTAAATCTATCAGGACTATAAAAATGCTCTCCCGTGAATTCAGCGGGGAATCATTAATTATTTTCTTTTTCGCCAATCTATACGCGGACGAACAATAAGAACTAACGGTTTGGATGAATTTTCGAAATCACCCAACGCACCCATTGGCAAGAGTCACAGACGTTTCTTTTTTTTCTTCAATTTCTTATTGCAGACACGTACCAGTCGGGTCGGAACACTTTGTTTAACGGACTTGGTCCACCAGGTCATCGTGCCGTTGCATTAGAAGGAGGGATGCAAGAACAGCGTGTCTTCGTTACTGCACATATGTGCATTATGGAAAGTGGTGACGTCACTTCCGCTTTGGAGGTCGCTTTGCCTATAGCAATACGTTGTCTTTTTATTTTCACGTCGGGTTATTCCTATAGAGTACAATTAACTTCTCGTGACACTTTAACATCTTTGAGTACCTGGTGCTTCGTGAGACAACAATTTACTGTATGTACAAGGCATGCAAGGAGTAGGTATATTATGTACAAGAGCAGGTAGAGCAGATGAGTAATATTAGGGAGCAGGTGGAGTATTTAGGTAATATATATATATATAATAGAAATAAGCAGAATGACGTACTCATTCAATTCGTGTCGCAACTCATTCACATCTACTAAATGACTATGGTGAAGACCTAGAATTATTATTATACCTGTATATATATATATATATATATTTAATGGACGACACTGGAGACAGTTATTTTCCATTCTATAAACGTTCCCCACGTTACAGTTTAGTAGACTCATAAGAACAATTAGATCTCCATGCAACTACTTGTCTGTCGAACGGAATAATTTTTATTCCTCTTTACAGTGGCTACAATCAATTAAACAGATTAAGAGGCGATTACGCAATCTTACGTAGTCCCAGCATCTCAGCCTGGAGGTACAATCTTATGGGATTCCGCGCGCGTACAAAATGTATACCATAAGAAATCGTAACGACTCGCGTCAACAGGTTCAATTAGCCGAGCGAAGTGTTGATTGTGAAAATGAGAAGGGTGATAAGAAAGGTGATTGTATGGACCGTCAGAAGAAAATTTTGGAAAATTTTTTGTTTCAGCGGTGCCGGCAGTGCCTCACCGTGGACCCTAACTTGGAATGCGGTTGCATATCCTCATTCTAGCCTGTCTCCTCCTTAAGGGGGTAAGTGACGAATTAACTTCACTTTGACGTAATTCTTAATTAAAGAAAAAGAAAATAATAGAAAAATTCCTTAATTAAATCCATGCATGCGTAACAGCAATATATAAGATCTAATTATCCATAAAGAATTTGTCTGAAAAATCTGAAAGATTCAATTGCCCAGTTTTCACGGTTCAGGAGGATTTAAAAAAAAGTGGTACCGCCGACCTCGGGTGATCCTCGTGAGGGGGTAGCTTGGTACCCAACACGGGTAATTACCACATTATAACCCAGATATCGCGCTTGCTACGCAATGCCGTTACCCAGTGCTCTGACCCAGAGCTAAGGGCTACAGGCCTTGAAATGGCGTTCAGTCTGATCCGGCCCATCCGCCATTTGCGCCGACGTAACGTTTACTCTTGGCATGTATGGCGATGCCGGTTGTCCGTTCGTTTGAAATCTTTTTTTCTTCTCCCTTCTTCTTCATCATCGCCGTTCAGATGCGTCCCCGCGAGACACGAAATCGAAGCTGATGAGATTAGAATTTACGAAGCTGACCGTCCGGTCTGTTTGCTTACTTTTTCGACTGTCCATCTAATGGCGAAGGAGGTCCGACTACGTTGGGCTGTCCAAAATAAATATCTACGTACGTGATGTCCAATATCTTCTTCATGGTCTGGGAGAAGGGGAACGGGGAGCAAATGGTGTCCGGATGGCGTGCCGAGGGAGGTGGTACTGGTTACCCGTACGTATTCCCGTAGAAGAAGGAGAACGAGGAGGATAAGGATGAGACGGAAGGTAAAGAAGGTTGAGAAGCAAAGAAGAAAGGTGGGAGCGAGTATCTGAAGCAGAGTTGCTGGCCGATTGACCCGCGGCTAAAGACACGGGTGGCCCGTTATGCCCGAGGGTCACGTGTGACGCAATCCTGCACGACCACGAGGTCCCCGACGATGTTCCTATTCCACGGCGTAGCCTCTCCCTTCGCCATTCTTCGAAGAGTCTGGGCAGGTTTGTTAATGACGGCCACGGAAATCGATGCGAAAACTTGGAATGCGACTTGGACGCTCGTTGCGTAAAGTATGGAGTAGCTTTGGCAGAAAGCACGTATACAGATACGTATTAAGGGGGGTAAAGAGGGCCCATTACGACGTATGGTTACTGGCGGCATATGGGCCCGACTTGTAAATCGTTTGAGAGGGACCGATTCGTGGGCCCCACCAGTCGGTGGTTCCCCTCTCTTCAGATGAGCCAAACGATCAAACCAATTTCTGTTGGTATTCAGGACTGGAATAACTTGTAGCCGCGTTCCCATTAATTCTACGGCTGGATGGAGATGCGGCATTATTTCAGTGACCCAGAGAGGACGCGAAACGCGCTCGCAATTGTTTGCACGATTTCTTTGATTATCGGGACCGATCGGGCCTGACCGGTCGATAAGGTTTAGCGATCTCGAATGCAATGTCTGATGTATTCGGGGACCTGGGTGACTCCTCGAAACTGATACGGAATACTTAACTAAGGATTCTAAACACTACGTGATTCTTGTTCTAACCTGAAATAACATCCTGATCGCGATACCCGTCACGTTCAGGTAAATCTTGTGGTGAAGTTCTATAGGTGGTTATGTAGGTACTAGTACCTGCCAAGTGCACGCAGGTATGCAGGTGTCAGACAGGACTGTAAACATCGTTGAATTTTTCTATTTCCAGCTGGCTCGCGGCGAAGATGTCGAGGTGATAGAGGCCATACCTGGGGAGGACAAGAGGAACGAGAATTCAGCCCTGAATCGTCAGGATGCGGATATAGGTAGCTCGGATCAGTTGGCTCTGGAGTCAATGGGCGAGAATGATGCCGGTGGAGGTCATTACAAGCCCGGTGGTCTTCGAGGGCATCCTCTTTCCTTACCACCAGGTCGTGGAGGTCTTGGTGGTTCACCTCATTCGCGACCTCATCACAACGTGGCCTATCACGGACCCCCGCCGCCTTTACCACCAAAGACACAGCCGGAAGCTATGGACAAGATCTACACCACTGGTAACGGCGTGAGCGGGGAACCCTGGCCTGCTCCTACGCCGGATATGCCCAAGATCATTTCACTGGACGTGAAGTGCGAGAAAAACCTGATGAAGGTATATCTCGGTTTCGACAAACCTTTCTACGGCATTGTCTTCAGCAAGGGTCACTACAGTAATGTCAATTGCGTTCACTTACCCGCCGGCCTCGGCAGGACGTCCGTGAACTTCGAGATCAGCATACACGCCTGCGGTACCGCCGGTAACACTGAAAACGGACTGTACGGGTACGGGGCTGAATCTGGATCAGGCACTTACTTCGAGAACATCATTGTCGTGCAGTACGATCCCCAGGTGCAGGAGGTCTGGGACCAGGCAAGGAAGTTACGTTGCACCTGGCACGACCTCTACGAGAAGTCTGTCACATTCCGGCCATTCCCAGTCGACATGCTGGACGTGGTCCGTGCTGATTTCGCGGGAGACAACGTGGGTTGCTGGATGCAGATTCAGGTCGGCAAAGGGCCTTGGGCTTCCGAGGTATCCGGTCTGGTGAAGATCGGTCAGACCATGACCATGGTCCTTGCTATTAAGGATGACGACTCCAAGTTTGATATGCTCGTACGCAACTGCATGGCGCACGACGGGAAGAGGGCGCCTATTCAACTAGTCGATCAAAAGGGCTGCATAACTAGGCCTAAGCTGATGTCGAGGTTCACCAAGATTAAGAATTTCGGTGCCAGCGCTTCCGTACTGTCCTACGCCCACTTCCAGGCCTTCAAGTTTCCGGACTCCATGGAAGTTCATTTCCAGTGTACCATACAGATATGCCGTTATCAGTGTCCCGAACAATGTTCCGAATCGACGCCACTGTTGGATCAGCATCCGGGACTTCTGGAGGATCAATCGAACGCACATCCGGATTCCAGCTACGGTTACCCACCGCCGTTACCTCTTCCTCTGGAAGCTTATCTGCAAGCTGCTGCGGGTCGACCTCGGGACGAACGTCGTAGAAAATCCCGAGAGGTCGTAGCCACTCCGCAAAAAGCAGTCGGGGTCAATCGTATTATACGCGTAGTGTCGACCGGTGACCTCACCTTCGCCATTGACGAATCCAACAACGACGTACCTGGACCTACTATGGTATTTCCGGTCAAGGACAGTGCACCTGGTTCCTCGCTCATCTGCATGACCACCCCAGGCTTCGCCGTTACTCTCATCGTACTCCTCGCCGTTCTCCTGGCCTCGTGCATCCTCTCGACCTACCTCTGCGTACGTCTACGACCGTTCGCCAAGACGAAGAAGACAGTGGCGACGACTTACGGTAATCAGCCGATTCCCAAGAAAACGACAAAGGCCTGTTTCTATTCGTAGAATCCACAACGTACACCCCGTCGCTTGGTCGCTTCTTCTGGATACCGCCAGAGCACGTTACCGTGAAACCGCGAAACGTTGAACGGAAACTTCCGTTCTAATAATCCATTTCCTCGATCGTCCATTCGTCGAGTCTTTTAAACTTTTTGGTTTACCTCACTACTTTTTTTTCTTCTTTTTTCCCCCCCTTACAATAACAACAACAAAAAACGGTCCACGCCGTTTTCAATGTATCTTCGGAGGCTATTTACCTGCTGTAAGCACGGTTCGATATATATCGATTAAGTTGTACAATAAGAACCGTTCTGTCCCTTCGATTAATGTGCTATCGATATTCAAGACCAGCGCATGCATTTACTGCCTCTAATGCTCGAAACGTTAGACGCGGTTAAATGAAGTTGAGAAAAAAAAAAGAAATCGAGAGGAACGAAATAAATGCAAGATGGCGATGACTCGTGTTACGTATATACGCTGTATATGTATTATATATATATAGTACACTAGCGATTTCATTCCTGAGATATACTTAGGTATGTATCTCTTGTCGAGTTAAAACGTAGTCTCATCGCTGTAGGGTTTTTGGTCTATGGTGCTTAGTCATTATTCATATATATATATACACACACAGAGAAGGTGGCGTACGCCTAAAGGTGGCTTCCAACCAGGCGTTCGGACAGGGCGAAAAATAATCCAGGAACATGATTTTGTCGCCCTGAGGCTCTGCTGCAGACGGTACGACCGCCTTACCGATCAGGTATACCGTAAGTAGTACCCTGGACGTGTATAGCGGATGACCGGCAATTGCGAGAAAGACTTTTTTCTTTCTTTTTTTTTTAAATACTCCTCTTCTGTCTCTTTCCGTCCCAAGAGATGCGTCAAGCCAGTTTAGACGATTCATAGAAATTCTAAGCGATACGAAGAAAGCGTTCATTCATCCCGATGGGATTTTAGAATCGTTATTTTTGTATCTTGCGATTTTCTTCGTTTTTTTTTTTTATTAATTCATTTATTAAAATTAGATAATGACTTTTTATCTTCCGCGTATGGATGAGTCGCGTGGAAGATATTCGCAGTTTTGTTTCTGCTTGTACCGTCGGATAAGGCGCATTTGTTGTGGACGATACTTAATTCTGTAATCTTGCAATACTGCCTGTTAGTATAATATGGACAAACCGAACTGCCGCAGTACCTCAAGGATTATCGGTACTTCAATGAAGTGCCCGAGGTACGATTAATCGGTACGTCGTTTAGTTTTTAGTGGGAGATTATATAATATTTTATGGACGCGCCCGTGCGATATTTATTTATATTATTATAGCCTCCTTTGGCTAGGGCAGATGCGAATATTATTATCTTGACGTTTATCTGCCGCTACGTCGAGACTGGAGAACAATCTTTTATTTCGTTTTTCTGTTTTTTTCTTTTTTTCAAAAATATTAGTAAAGCTAGAGATGAAAAAATTAATTGGAATGTAACGCGCCGATTTTGGGTGCAATTAAACAAATTTTATTATTAATTGTTCGTCGGGAACGACGAATGAATCTTGATATTATCCACGTGGACGATAGCTATTCTTACTGCTCTCATATGGGCGTAGACGTATGTTAATTAATTTATTAAAAACAAACGAAGATCATTGATGAGAGAATAATCATTTGTCATTGAAATGGAAGCGATATTAGAATTTAGAAAATATTCATTTCCATTAATAAATTCATTATTTCCGCGGACTTGTAACTCAACCTACGCATATATATATATATATATATGTTCAAGGAGGACACGACATTAATTACGAATGATCATATATAATTAAACGTGATAATGACGATAATAATATATAATTAACGTAATATCATCAAATTGCATCCGCCGCTAATGAACGACGAAAGCTCACAAGGCCGATCCCGTTTACAGGAGGATCGTCATAATCATCATCATCGTCAATTGATACAATTATCATTTATTCGTATTACTATCGTTGTTTTCCGAACTATCATTCAGTTTGTTTAATTTGCGAAATCATTATTTTTACTATGTTTATTTATTTAATGGGATAGCAGGGCAAGTCATGCTCGTCGGGCCTCTGGTTGGTGTTTGTAATTTCGTTGTTAAAAATTTTTCAAATAATTCATCGACATTACCTGAATGATCATTAGACTCTATGAGTCACGATCATTGCTCGATACTCCTTGATGATTCTTCAACCTGGTTACTGCATAAAATAAAAAAGAAAAGCAATAATAGTCGCATCGAGGTTTAACGCGTCGTCGTATCTGATAACAATTTTTTTTGTTCACCAGCATCCAAAACAGTTCCTGTCGAGATGAAAAATATTTATTGCGCAAAAAGCCAAAATTGATAATGAACTCGGAGGAAAAAATTGTAATGGATTTTTTTGAGTCGGTTGGGAGTGACGAGTAAAATAAAAAAAAAAGAAATAAAAATTAATCAGTTCTCGACTTCGTGTTAAAATATACGAAACAGTGAGTCACGGCTGAATGATTTTTGTCATTGAGGCAAAATGATTTTACATCAAGTGAATTTGGCTGTCGCGATTTTTCATCGAAATGATTGATCAGTCGAATTCGTACAATGAAAATTTAGCTGATCAATGAGACGTTATTATCGAGTCTATATCAAGGGGTGACTTTGTTTCTGTATACGGAGCATTGAATTATCGATTGGCAATCGATTATATACATATAGGACCTAAATAGACTTAAACTGTACCTACATGTATTATACGTATGTTTATCAAGCATCTAGATAAAGATGCTTGGTGAAAGTGTCAATCGTTTTTATAGGAAACTTTCGAATAAATGATTTTGTCGAAACTACCTGAACTACCTGGCTTATCCTGACATTCGAAATAGATCTTGATCCATATTAGGAATTTGAAAAAAAAGATCCAAAGAAAGAAGTTCGATAAGAGTATCGCACGTATCTCAAATACTTCCTGACTCTCCTGTACCTTCCGTCGATCATTTAGAAATTCATTCCGCCGTCATTGTCCTAGAAGAAAGATCAATTAAGGTCCACGAATTAGGCGATTATTTCTTACGTAACTAATCAATACCTAATTAGACAAATCATAGGTTAACGTATATTCTAGCCACATCGAAGACCCCGCAAAGGTCCCTAAAATGGACATTAGTTCTCTTAACACTTTATTTATTGCTTAAGATTGAACCATTAAAATGAAAAATAAAAATATTTCGATTAGCATCAAATTACTGCTTTGTAGTTTCCGCTCGATTAGTCTCATTCGAATATAAACCTGTAATCGCAGAGCCCTGACAGATAAGGAGCCTGAGCGATAACGTATGTGGTAAGTAAAAAAAAAGAAACAAATTCATCTTAAAAATTCATAATCCTTAGCATCTACGCCTACCACGAGAATTAAGTAGTGTCGCTGTTTTCCAAACTAACGGATAATCGCTTGTAAACTGATAAACAATTAATTACCCTAAAACGTAACGAGATGCCTGGCCGGAAGTAGGTATGCATAGATACCACCGAGTCTCCAGGATTAAAAAATGAAAATTTCGCAATACGTAATTAATTACGATTAATTTCTCGCAAGGAGTTGCGTAAGCTCCCAGCGTCGATTTGATTTGCGATATCGCCTCGTTAACGAGATGAAAACAAAATGGAGGAGAAGAGCGAATAAAGATTATCGAAAAAAGAAAAACAAAATAAAGAAATAGAGAAAAATGACAAAGATAGAGAGAGAGAGAGAGCAGGTATATATCTACTCCCGTCGCGACGTCTTTGAGTAGCCTCGATGGCGTCGCCATGTCTCGATCCAATCCTTAACCCTCAAACAAGTTCATAATTGTCGATCCTGTCGTAACCGTCGTAATTCATTAGCTCATGAGAACGCTCCAAGTTTTCTTAGCGGTAATACGTCAACATCGAATACTACGTGGCGTGTATATATATATATATATATATATATCTACTCACGATCTTCGCCCGTTCACCTCTCTAGAAGCTTTCTCACGTAAAATAGGTATTCGCGATCGTGAGTATCCGCCAAAGGAGATTTCCGACACCGCAAGACAACCGAACGTTCCTCAGGGCTGACAATGCTTATATATATATATATAAACACATACAGATTTGCCGAGAGGTAAACCAACAGTGGTGGAGTAAATTCCAAGATGAAGTGATTGATTTTCAGAGAGAGCCACTTTGGGAGAGGATCCAATTTGATTTAACGTACAATACGAAAGTTAGAAACGAATCAAAGAGTTTTAGCTACAACGAAGACAATAAATTGATTATGATATATTTTTGAGGTTAACTTAAACCCAAATGTGTTATCCTACCTCTCGGCTGTACGCTGTTGTAAGAGAAGATTTTTCATAGGGATTCTAAACGTATGCGATGGTTCTATGTATAACCTTGAAAGGATAATCACTAAGAATGAATAGAAATAATGAGAAGTCCTATAACCAAAAATTTTCGAAGATAATCCTTAGGCATTAGAAAATAGTGATTTCTTAGTCCCGTCTTTCTTATAATGTAATAATACGTATGCAGCGTCCTGGTGTAACGATCCAAGTATCAGGATGCTCGATATATCCTGCGAAAGGATTGTCATTCGGCTTTCTAGTATCACTCGATGACGAGGATAGAAGTCTTCAAGGTAAGAACAGTAGCAGTGGTTGGTAGCACCGGTAGTAATAGTAACAGCAGTAGCAACAGTAATAGTAATTGTAGCCATAGTACCTATAGAACCTACAAGGTATAGTTGGTCGCGCGGGATACTACGCACTTACGGTACTTTGTACAGTATATTGCACATTGTCTCTCACGGCATTTGCGCTGGCATTAATGCGCTTCAGAGCTTCCGGTCAGCCCTGCTCGGGCGGTCCCGTGCTAGGTTGTTTCTGCATCTGCTGTTGTTGTTGTTGCTGTTGTCGATGCGGCCGTTCCGAGCAACGTACCCGCAATAAGCCATAGGGCAGCCAGCCATTGCTGGTAGCGACGGCTCTGTTGTTCTCGCGATTCCCAGCAGCAACTTCACGCTGTACTTGAAGCCGATGAAGCATCGCACCTGCCACCAGGGCGGAAACAACGGCAGATAGCGCGACTATCACGAAGAGTGCACTAAATCCTGGCATCGGTAAGCAAATCCCATAAACAACTTCTTCGCGTATTCTACCCTGGAAGACGGTGACGGCTTCTGCGTGGGCATCCGGACTGAACGCTAGATCAGCCTCGGAGATGACTTCGTAGATACCGCTTACGCCGACGTCGGCGCTGCGTACTTTCCTGTCTGATATCACCAGGGAACGCTTTCGCCTTGTGCTCGTCGTGGAGACTGGGGTCACGGTCACTGGGTCGTCTTCGTCGAGGTTCCTGGGTCCGTGTGGAAACTGCTCATCGGTTTCGTATCTGGTTAGCCGGGGTGGTTCCTGGATAATTTATAGAAAGAAGGTTTAGGGTCTTTCTTGGTATGCCTAGGGAATTACTCTTTTTTTTCTAGTTATATTTACTAAGAACGGATGTGAGAGCTCTGATGTTTCTGTGCTATCTTCTTCCTGTTGTTCAACAACTGGAGCTGGGATGCGGTTGCTGGTCTGTGCTTGAGCTTTGGGGGATGATTTCTCCACCCCTAAGAATTGACCACCTATGGACGTCATCTCGTCACCGTTCTGAATGATGTCGTCGTAGATCGGAGTGTCATCGTCGTGGGACGACGATGTTGAGGTCGTCTGTGGATACAGTGGATGAACTTGCTGATCTTTACGCTCTTGAAGATAATGACCGATTGATCCACCTAACTGACAATGATCAAGGCAGCCATGTCGACAGATCTCCACCTATAACATTAATATCAATTAAATCTCCACTCTTAATCGTTAATCCTAATCGCACAATCTTCGTCACGGTACCTTGCACTTGATATGGACGCTAAGAGCGTCCGGGAATTTGAATGCGTGGAAGAAAGCGTAAGTGATGACAGTAGCCCGATCATCAGATCCACGTGCCTTTAAGAATCGACTAATCATTTTTGGCCTCAACACGCATCCGGATTCGTCACTTAATTGTATCGTATGTCCGCCGCCGTCCGAAGCAACGCATGATTTAACACGCATGTCGAATTCTCCTTCAATCAAAATGAAACTCATGAGACACCATTCGATGATTGTTACAGCATGACGATGAGACTAGGGTTCACGAGGAGTTACCTCTGTAATCATTAATGGCGACGACGAGGGTCAAGGTCGAACCCAGGGGAACAATTCCGGAAACCGGTGGTGCCCATGGACCTTTACCGTGTTGAATTTCCATCCAACAGTCCACGTTGTCTCCTGCAAATGTATTACGTAAAAAAAAGAAATGCATCTGGTACATAGGCGTAATTCATTACAATACACAAGACTTAAATGAAACGACGTTCTTGCGGTTAACCGCAAAGGCGCGGGACGCATGACATTTTAATTTTTCACGGTATCGCGGATGCTGTGCTTCTTCTTTTTATTCTTATATAACACGCAAGGATTATAAATCAAAATGGAGGAGTATAGTATATAATCACTGTACCTCGGAAGTCCAATTGAATTACGTCAAGATCCGCTATAACCATTGGCGGCTTCGATGCTGTCTTCTCGTAATCATTAAACCATTCGCATCTCAATCGTTTGGCCTCGTCCCAAACCTCCAATAAATCTTTGTCGTACTGGACCACTACGGTATTCTCATAGAACTGACCATGCATATCCGGTTTGGTACCGCATCTGCAAGATATATACGTATACACGCATATACATAAATTCGTGTAATTACCCAGATAAATCTTAGACGGAAAGAGGATAAATTTATCTTCCTTAAAAACATTATAATCTTATCGTCTTCGTGTACTCGTCTCGCGGCAAGACTTTACAGTGATCTTGATTACAAGATAAATACAAAGTACCAAGATAAGGTCGTTTAATGCGGTTAAAAGGATTTTGAGAAACGACCTCCTATCTGCAAATTGCATCGGTCATTCGTCAGCATAATTAGCAAGACTACGTCACAGAGTGGTAAAACAAGCATTAACTCCCAACATAACCTAAGAGCGTGGGAAGAGATTTTTCCAGCGATACGTTATCACGTCAACAATGTAAATTATCGTATGCGTATATAATACATACAGCAATTCCCGTTTTTCACACTTCCAGATTAATTCTCTTAAAAGGAATTCAAATTTGACTTACCTCGCGTATGCTATTCGAAATGAAAAAAATGTCTGTCCGGTAGATGGCGGCACGTAAACGCAACGTGGATCGGCGTGCTGACCCTTTGAGGAGACAATGCCCTCGAAGGGATGAGAAAACGAAAGATGCACATCCATATGGTCCTTGCCGCACATCACTTCGAGCGATTGTATCGCTGGCATCCCTTCTGGCCTTTCCAACGGCCAAACGTCACTGCTACCACTTACGTTCTTCAGGCCAACCACCTTGGAGGAAAAGTAAAAAATAAGTTACGTCACTGTCAGAGTTCCTTGGAGGTATTTTTACTGGGAGAGGATATTAGTGGATAAATCTGACGTCATTCTTGGAATTTCCAAGCGAATAGAATGCTCCTATGGTAAATGGGACTGGATGCGTTTTTAGTAATGGCCGCCGCTCGGTCGACGGGTAACGTAGGGAAACGACGTTTTCTCGTGGCGCGGATATTAAACGGGAGGATGGCGTCGAAGTTTTTAGAAATGACGTTTGAGACGCGTCGTGGAATCCGTGACACGTACGCAAGAGCTTCGTCGATGGGTAGGTGTTCCTCATGTATTCCGAGCTCGCGCAATCCTGTAACGGGAGAGGCGTCTTTACCGCTGCATTAACGGTTGCCGTTTTTCACACAAGTGAAAACAAGTTTCTGCGCTCTTACAATCGCACTGTTAAATGACAACGTTTCATTAGAAATGATTACGTATAGGCCGTCAGAGCGCGTCGCGCACGTCCTAGTGTAACTTTGGTTTTTTTCCTTTTTTTCTTATTGGAATCTAGCAACGTGATATCGGCTTCAGCGTGATCCACCTCCGTGAGAGTCCTGGATGGCTTGAGATACGTTCTTCCCGGAAGTAATGAGCGACACTAGCGACACTGTTGGTATTTTCGTGAAACACGAAAGAGGTACGTTTCCGGTTGATTATTCGAACGGGATGGAACACTGATGGATACTTAAGAAAATCTGATGGACGTATTGGGTAAGTTTTTCAAGTTTGAGATGGCTTTAAGGTCTTACACTTTCGGTACATCCGGTTGGGATTGAAGCAGATGAAGAAACGTGATTGGACGCGAGTATTACGTTTTGGGCTGGAAGCAATGTTGACGTATATCTGTGCTTCTGTATATATGGGTTTAACAACGTATATTTGCAATTCTCGACAGTTGGCAGTGGCTTTGAAATTAGTATTCCAAGTTAGCCAGACGTGAGATGAGTTGAGAGGTGAGATTCCCACCGATGCACGTTATTCTACGTCGGAGAAATACTAATGTCAGTGGGTAGTCATCGAGTTGGCAGACGGAAATGATTCGGAAATGCATTAGAATAATCGGAACTGTATTTACAAGAAAGAAAGGGGGTTTCAGTTATTTATTTTTTCAGTTTTTTTTCCTGTCGCCATATTGATTCCAAATTTTTGGTTATTGAGGTCCATAAGCGTTTACCATACTTAGATAAGGATTGTATTGTGCTACGGTTCGTGTTGAATTCAATGGCACTTTTATATCTTTTTTTGCAAATTTCTAATATCTGTGGAAACTATGCCAAGGGGACTGGTAATATGCAGAAGGTTGGGGGAGGGATTTGTATAATGTAGAAAGGGGTCTTGAGATACGTGTAACGGTACTTAGAATAAGTACAAATGTACCCGCCTGCAAGCTGTCATATTTCCCGCCGTGTCGTCATTGTTCATGGTATAGTCTGATTTTCTCTTTGAATATGCGGATTTGAATTTTTTTTAGACATTATTCATGATTCATTAGTTTCGCATCCTTTTTTTTTCAAATATATTATATTGTTCCTTCTTTTCTCCGTATTGATTAGCTTTCGCGAAGTAACGGTACACTCGATACGCAGAATCAAACCCAAGAAGAACCGTTTGATCTAATCTTTATCTCATGGCGCGAAACTGTTTTTGACTTTTTCGTTTCAACCATGAATATCATTAAAATATTTTTCAAAAGTCTCACCATATAGATCAGCATGCGTAGCAACTTCCACACCCCTGGCATCCTGGAGGTACCAGCCTCTCACGCTGATACAGGCTTTCCTGAAAAATAAACGGAGTCAATAAATTTTCTCAGTTCGATTAAATCATAAATTTCGTCCATTTTTTGCTCTTACATTAATTCAAAATTCCGGTTATGAATTTTATTAAATACTTCAGTATATATTCGAGAATCTAATCAGTCGACTCCGAGTCTGTCTACAGCCCCACTATTTCCACTAAAAAATCCGCTGCGTCCCGACTCACTGGACCGACTCAAATCAGCAATCATTAACGATTCCCAAAACCGGAAGTAACATTCTCGACCACCGTATTGAAAGCATCAAAAAAAAAAAGAATTCTCTCATAACATTCCCACGAGAATTGACAAAACATCTAATGACGATAAAATATGCCAAGTACATAAGTACCGTGCTGTCAAGTGCTTGTTGAAAAATTACCCAAGTACTCTTGACACACTTCATGTATCATTCCGTACGCCTAATGATCGATCATCCAAAACGTCATAACGGCCACAAGAGAATACCACGTGACTCAACAGTGGCATTTCAAACTACATAACAGGAATAACAAAAACCCCCAAAAAAAGGTCTATCAAATATTCCACAGGTGTCAAAGACAATAATAATCCTCGTTACCACATAATTTCCTTATGTCCAATTTTCCATTTCAATAATTTCACTCATTAACAATACCTATATACACACAGTACAATTAAATCACTACATTATATTATAATCAGGCTCTATATCTTATATCCCCTGTTCGTCCACAATCTGTTCTTCCTTTATCATGAAATATATGCAATTCTTATCAACTATCCCGTAACGAGATAAGGTATCGCCAATTAATTGCATAACTAGTGAAGTACCAGTTAATGCACTTCGACCGCAACAACTTCCTAATGACACGGCCACTTGAACACAAAGTTGTTCTACCAGCTAGAAACCAAAGCCGTATTGAGTGTTAAACCCAATCAAGTGCCCTGACGAAGAGTGACACGCGATGCTCGATCTACGTGAATAGCATTGGAGTGCATCAAAGTATTTATCGAAATGTGCAGTTTCGAGTGCAGTTTCGAGTGCATCCCGTAAACCATGTCAGTTACCCATAGGGAAACAAGATCGATATCGATTTGAGGCGGGAATTCAAAATCGATATGGCTGTCAATATTTAGTCAATATTTCGCATCTGGTTGATGAAACGTCGACGGTCGTTCTTAAAAGCTGGAATTTTAATTGATCCACCATTTTCTTTTTCCACAATAATCGTTTTAAGTTCTTCGACAACTTTTTTCCCCTGCAACTGCCTAATTTATCGACTTTTTCTTGGCCATAGTAACGAGATCGAACTATTGTGTCGCGTGTTGCACGCTCCTGTGTGCAGCGGCGCGTAACGACGCCTGGCGTCGCTGTTGACGTCGGTGTCAACGCTACTGACAGTCCACTGATTACCCAGTCGTGACGTGCCTCGGCCACGAGCACTCAATCCTGATTTCAAGCTTGTTCGCGGCTTGTTAACCCACGGTTTTTTATTCGATTCAATGCATCGATGATCGGTGGGCTTTACGATAGGATTTATTTAAATACAGGTTTATTTGATAAACGTCTATCAATTTGTGCCGTAATCGATTTAAATGATTCACTCGAAAATACGACTAGTCACCTAATCACTGTTATTAACGAAATAACAAAAACAAAAATTCCAGCGTTCATAACGCGTTAAAACGGAATACTGTAATTTGAAAAAACAAAAATCGACCTCGAATAATCGATTGTCAAGTCGAACGAGTATCGAGGTGTCAATCGATATTGACAAACGACTCTAAATACTCGAAATGTATGACAGTGTCCAATTGATGCCGGGGTGCAATTAATCAACGTATAGTTAATTGTTGTTTTCACCAGAGACGCCTCCGACTCCATATGGCTTTACGTTACGCGATAACCGTCTATTACCGGTGATCGGTTAATGGCTATTAGTTATCCTACAAGTACGTACCATTATATACGACTCTTCACGCAGCTGTTGTGCACGGTAAGCTCGTAACAGGTCGGTACCGGCCAAGAGTATCATTAAGAAGAAAGGAAATTTTACTGAGAGTAAGTAATAAAAAAAAAGAAGAAAATTTGATAACAAAGTAAACATATATACGTAAAGTCGAAATCTCAAAGTATCAAAGGGAACCCGAGTACGAATAGAGTGCCGATTTACGCTCGCTGAATTTTTCGTATAACAAAGACATCGCGGAACCGGATAAACGAGATAATTAGCTTGTGCGGCCGGCAGGCATTTTCACGAGGCCCTGGAGCCGTATCCTGACTCCCGACGTCGAGGAGCGTTCTCTACGGTATGAATCATGCGTGTGAATGGTTCGTGAGATCGGTAGCGTGAGTTGCCGATGGTACGTATTATATATATATATTGACGTAGCCGGCGTGTCTGGCAAGTAAAAGGAAGTTACCTATTGATTAATCTTAACAGGATGAGTATGATAATACAGTATTTATATTGACTCGAGCAAAGAATGACGCTGGTAATGACAATAATAATAATGCGAAGTCGAGTCAAGGAAAAAAGAAATTCATAAAGAGTCATAGCGGCTCCGTCTCTTACGCGACCGCCATGCAGTCTGACGCCATTGGGCAACGACCGTAGGAGGAAGACTGAGGAAGACAGTGCTGCCACTCGCGGCGCACAATACATTCCTGAAATATTTCTCGGGAGCTGCAAGACCGGCAAACGCGTATCTTCCTAACGGTTTTAATCCCACCCAGTGAGTATCCTCGCGTGTGATAGATCCCACGCTAATGATTCCTTGTATCAGGGCCGAATGATTTTTAAACGTGACACTAGAAGACCTATCCATCCAATTCCACGGTATCCGTACGTTCTTGTATCTTTTCTACGCCGCCTAACCTCGCTTCGTGCAATATTATTTTTCTTCGCCATCCAGTCAGCACTCCCCACTGTGCCCGGATGATTTGTCATGGCTACTACGAGAGGCATCGGCTCGCTTTACAGTCAGTGTGTGATTTATATAGTTATTGAACCGTGGTCAATGATCTTTTTGAATAATTATCCGTTGGAAATGCACAGGAGGTATCGGAATCGAAAGGTAAAGTACGTTGGCAGACGTTCTCGCTTGTCGAACGTGTTTATTTTCTTCTTTATTCTTTTCGCAACCCTTTTTGAATCCCCCTCCGACACTTTATCTCTTTCATTTTCAATTCTCTCTTTTCCTACCAATGCTAACGAGTCCTAGGACCGTGCGAAAGACGATGCGTTTTCGCGAAGATGGACCCCGAGCGATGATAGATGACCGACGGTTGAAACGCTCGACCTTACTACGCTATAATTAAAGTTTCGTTAATACGATATTCTCCTTGGCATTGGATCTCTCTCCGCGTTAACCTGTCGCTTGTTAACAAACCTTCCAGGAATACATAACAGGAATCCCGCGAATAATTAAACAACGCTTTTGCACCTTGATAATTACACGCAGTCTTACCAAAGAGAATTTAACAAAAAAAATATAATCATCCTATCGATTCTCTCTCGATCACGAATCAAAATCACGTACTGATTGTCACGCTTTAACAGGTTCGGACATCAATGACCTCGAGGTCAGCGGCCAGCAGTTAATAGTGTATCTCATACGTCACCAAGGATCGAGGAGAAGGACTGGCGACTTTATAACGTCAGCCATGTTTCTATGTGGGCGGCAACGATCCGTGTCGAATGATCAAGGTAAATTTCACAGTTTTGAAGAAACGTGAGTGGAATTTACAGAGTACGTCAGTGTGTACGTGCCCGTATGCCTGCGAGAGGGTCGTTTTCTTTTCTTTGAGGTCTCAGCTGGAAAAGAAAAATCTACTTTCCGGTTCTGCTATCGGCTTGTACAGTTACGTTAATTCACGGGCGTATCTCGTAACATATTACACAGGTATGCCAAGTATGTCGTACGTACATATATATATATTCATTCATGCATTCCAGATTCACGTTAAAATCTCATACGCAATTAACGCGCCGTTTAATCGATTTCGATAAAACTTTTCAACACCCTTTACCTGGTACTAGATATAACCTTTTCTTGGATTTATCATTACTATTCACCATGGACACCTCCATGAAACGCTAATCAAACAAGCATACAGTACTCGTACGTAAATAGACGTCTGAGCAAACTCATTTCGATACCAGTTACGCAATCGTACTAATTTCATATATCCTAACACGTTTAGCCTTCCGGAGAATACTTCACGGTCAATGATTCCAATCCCATATACAAGTTCAAGGGAGATAACACTATCGGTATTAAATAACATAAACCGGGTACCCCATAGCATTAATTAGGTAACTGCTTTTATCACTCCACCGTACTGTACTCTGTAAGTACGTGCTAGTACGGAGAATAATTAAGACAGCAGATGATCTAACCAGGTCAGATTTAACAAGCCTAACGTAACCATGGGTAATCGATTTTAGATAGTTCTCCAGAACACAACCACGTAGTGCTGCCTATTAATGAATTTTGCGTAATTGTTACCTACGTCTGTATAGTACACGTATATTTATTATAATACACAGTATATATATGTATATACACACACCAGATATACATATACGGTTAAAGCCAGTTAAAAAATTCGCACAACCAACCGAAGGTAATCGGCCTCGCGATTCTCTCGTTCCCGATTGGTCACGTTACATTAATGTAGTCCAATTGCTGTTTAACAACGGGCAATTATCGTGGCTGGAACGTTCTCGAGAATAAGTCGTGGAGCCGCAATAGCCGGCGAGCCGTGTGAATGCGAACGCAATGCGATCATGAATGGAGGTTCGTCTCGCCTCGCGCAACTAACGAGTCACGGTCTACGAATGGCCGACGTAATTACCGCGTGGACACCCGTTACGAGCCAAGCCTTTTCCACCTCATTCCATAAGTATCCTCATCTTCCTTCGTCGTATTCGCTTCTTCGCTCCGTATCCTTTTCTCGATCTCCCCTTCTTACGATATATATATATATATATATACATATATCACGATTCGCGCGCCTAATTCCTTTCTACTTTTCGTACCTTTTGGATCACCCGGTACAATTATCCACCTGGCATTTTTACCGTAAAGCGGAATTTCTCTAATGGTACGCGCTTAATCATCATTTCCCTTCCTTCCCTCTTACACCCCCCTCTCTCTCTCTCGCTCTCTCCCCTCGCTAGATCCTTTATCTCTCTTAATCTTCATCAAAGCCTCTTTAATCGACTACGTTCGTCACTTCGACGCTCACCCTATATACATTTTATTATTTTCATACCGTCAACGGTACACGTAACACTATACTTGTCGAACGGAGACACTTTCTTTTTTGGATTTTCATTTCTTCATATTTTTTTTACCGATTATTATATATATCTATGTATGTATTACAAATGGAAGTGGCCGATCGTTTACGAGGTGCGAAGAAAGAAGGAGAACCGGCAAGCTATTGAATTACAGTACTACCAGGCCAGCGGCGCTTACAGTGAGTTATAAGAAAAAGGTAACCCTTAATTACTTGCTCTTAATTCTTATTAGCCATTCGTTAGTAATTAATGACCGGTACGAGTAAGTGCAAGCGTCGTGTATATATATATACACACTATATATGACTGTAAGACACTCTTGCCTACAGGAACAAGACGGATAGAAGAACGTTATTCGCAGCATGTGCGGATAGCGTGTCAAATGAATGTAATAGCATCGCAGATAATGTATAATGGCAGGGATCTATGCCGATACCGGTTTTCATAACCATGCCAGTCATTACGCGTAAATGATCGTGTAACCCTACTCCGATTATGTGTGCAATGTTTGTCAGTGATCGGTAAATAAAGTTACATCGGGCACAGCCCAAGCGTGACCGGTTGCGTTAACAATGATTTCTGTATTGATTCGATTTGTTACCGCGTCACGATTCTATTGTTATTCTTGAAAATCATATTACGCAACGGACGTTACTCCTTGCTCCTGCTGTTTATTGACTTTGTGCAATTACGCAAAATCTTATTG
The DNA here is from genome assembly GCA_030142225.1 of Pachycephus smyrnensis. Taxonomy (NCBI): domain Eukaryota; kingdom Metazoa; phylum Arthropoda; class Insecta; order Hymenoptera; family Cephidae; genus Pachycephus; species Pachycephus smyrnensis. The sequence goes on from JARQST010000707.1 coordinate 280,286, forward strand.
GCTAGCCGCCTACGATTTAAACGACTTTTGTAACGTCGCGAATAATATCGACTAACTATGCAAAATTATGCCACGCGCCATTCTTACCTCTGTCGAACAACCGACTTGGGCTCTTGTCGCGCTACGGATTTTTGCGTGGCCCTGTACTAAATGTAGCGATCGTAGGAGTCTGTGAATGTTTCATGTATCGGAGAGAGACAGAGAGAGAGAGAGTAAGAGTAAGAGAGAAAGAGAGCGAGAGAGTAAGAGGAGAACGGAAGAGATGACATCTGTTATCGAAAACCGTTACGGTAAATTTAATTCAAATTTTTTTTCTGCCGACTCATCCATCCCGCATGCGAAAAACCGCTTACGGAAATTGACATCGTCGAATTTCAATGTAAATCGTATCCTTGAATCATAAGCAATAGGGTGTCAATATTTAAACTGAGATTGCGATCGGGAAAGAATCGAAAAGAATTCAGGACGTTTTCTATTCCAAGAAGATTATAAACTTGTATATATATATATACACTGTATGTATATAAAAATTGATAAAGGGCATGAATTCTCGTTTAATAATTCAACTGGTCCAGATAAAAATTTCAGAGTCCTCCAGGCACGTATTCTAGGTACGCCTCAAAGAATCATAAAGCCTGTATCGCAATGGGCAGCCGGTGGTCGTTCGCGCGATGCATGGAACCGGCCTAAGTACGTATATATATATATATACACACGCATAAATGCTCTGCTAGCGTAACCGCCATCTGGCATGCGTTTACGCGACCACGAGTCGGCGTACAAACATCGGCCAATTGCATAATTGCGTGTTACCTCGCGATTACAGCGTGAAACCGGTAACACAAATATCGAGTGCGCGATGCTGCCAGTAGTATAGATCCCTGGGAGTCTAGCCGTCGTGCGTGGAACGTCGTGGCCGGATCGCACGCGGCAGATCGATATATATATCGGAGTCGATCGATTACAGAGCAATGCAAAAAGGATACCGACACGAGGATCGATGGTAATTTTATTTTGACAAGACATCGCGGTCACCGTGACGAGAATGATAATGGCGGAATAATATTTCGTGATTTTTTGCTTGGAGTCATCGGGAGGCCTAAGAGTTGGGGAAAAAAATTGTTTTACCTATTTCGGATAAAATTTTCGTACGATTATCGAGGTCTGAATAATTTTTTTTTGTTTAATAACAAGCTGGTCCACGGCTATTGTTCTCCTTAGAATTTTATTGCATTCGTGTGACTACTCTCGTACCGTTCGATTCTTCGCGATACACGAGCGCCATTAGAACGTGGAGTGGTGATTAGAGGCGAACGTCCAACCGCACGGAGTGCGATATGGTATTTCGTGGACGGTTACGTAATTTCGGTGGAGCAGATGCAAGGTACGGTCGCGTTAGGCGTTAACGATCCTGGCGATTCGGGAAGAACGTAACGACAACGGCAAATGGCAGAGGAGAGGTAAAAGCGTCGGTCGAGACGCTAACTGGAATGCGTGCGCTAACTCATGAGAAGGTTTCAGAGGGCTTGAGGCGATTGGGTGCTGGAAGAGAGTTGAGGAACGAGAGAATGAAGTGGAGGATGAGGGGATGGGGGAGGGAAGGGGAGAAGGTTGAGAACGGTGAAACGAGGTGGTAAGAGAGAAAGAGATTTAGAAGAGAGGGGGAGGGAGAGAGAGAGAGAGAGAAAGAGAAGTGGTCCGAAAGACGATGGGGAACGTAGCTGCTACCCGGCAAGAGGTGGGCCCCGAAGCACGTGGGGACCTGAGATCGCGCCCAGACTCCGGCACGAAAATTTGGTGAGGCCCTCTTGCCTCCCGATGGACCACATTCTCTCCCCTCCTTTAACTAACCGGGGGGAACGATATCCGCCGTCTCCGACGCTCTATCCTTTGGACGAGGTGGAGCGTGGCGGGTGGGGAGGGGGACAGAGGGGGGTGGAGGAGGAATTCTTCCTGGAGGAAGATACGCGTACGGTGTAAGGCGATATAGGTGCGACTAGAATCACAGCTGATCTCTGTTGTACTTAAGAGGAGGAGGAGGAGGAAGAGGAGGGAAGAGGGGAGTGAAGGATCGAGGAAAAGAAATAAAAGGAGAAACGATGAAAAGAAGAAAAGAGGAGAGCTTACCTCGTGAGTGCGGAGTGCGCGGAGTCCGCCACGTGTTACCTGGAGCTTAGCAGCTCCACGTGCCGCATCCCGCCGACTGAATTCTTATCAGCCTCTATGTATGTTTTTTTACTTATCGATGTATCTTTCGTGCACTAAGGTTTATTTGCGCGTTATCGAGTTATTTTTATTTTATTACGAATTGTACGACGGTAGCGGCACTTGGGACCAGGACGTTCCTATCGACCGTGTGAATGATGATCCTCTTGAACGAGAATCTTCCAGAGAGAGAGAGAGGAGAAAGTATAAGAATACAATAGAGGAACAAGATAAGGGAAAAAAAAAAGAAAATTATGAAAAGTATCAAGAGCAAGGATACAGAGTAGCTGAAAAGACAAGGGGTGACAGGAAAGAGGGTGAGAAGGAAGGAAGGGGAGAGAGAAAGAGAAAGAGAAAGAGAGAAAGAAAAAGTGATCTAACGACAGAGGGAAAGAGGGGAACGAGGGGAGGGAAGCTACGCGTACCAATACACTCGCACTGTTCCTATGTATGAGTGGTCGCGAGCATCCGTCACACTTCACATATCACCGCTACTTCCGAGTCCGAAAATCACACGTCAACATCCATACCGGCTCGTACTTCCGGCATTCGAACGTCTTTCGATCCTCTCCACGTATTAACAAGCGGTATCTTCCGTTGCACAGTTCTGGACCACAGGTACCTTCTCTAACTCTGAGGAACTCCGATCTACTCCGTTAGCCCGGTACTACTGGTAGCCAGCGGTCAGCCTCCAGTACTTGCTACTCCCTGCCAGAGCGGTACCTCTCGTACCTGTTTACTCTCACGAGATCTCTCTGGTCCAGTGTTAACCACGACAAATGATGATTCGATGATCGAAGTGTATTATTCAATGATCGACGTAAGGGTACTATCGATTTCACAATATTTAAATCGGTCGTTATAATATACGGACGAATCGATCCGATCGCTCGATCGATTTTCGATCTACGATTCGATCTCTCGTTTAATCGTTATTTAGATCCACCTGCTTTTAGGCTTACGATTAATTCACGATCTCTATTGTAACGGGTGTCTTTTATTTTATACGTCAAGCTAACGTCTATTCAAGCGGACCGTCTCTGTCCGGTCTCGTCGCGACGATGATGTTGTGCCGACTGATAACCAGTCTACTTACCTCTGGCGAGCCCCTAACGCTAAAGTCCCGCGGTACGACAGGTGCTCCGTAGGAGAGAGGGAATAAGAGGATGCTTTGCGAGGAGGGGACAAGATAGCTCGCAGCGAAGATCGCGAAGTGGACGGTAGGGCAACCAGCACGAGCAGACCGAAGAGGGCAACGACACCGGTTGGGTCGGTGGGCTTCGACACATTTACCCAAACACACTTCTTCGTTGGATCATTGGAAATCGACAGGGTACGGAATTTTCGGAGAGGATCGTTGAGAAAATCTTTAGGGGGGACAGAGGGGGCAGGGGGGCAGGAGGGTGATATAAAAGCATATTTCAGTATCGTTATCAAGGAAAATAGACAATTCGGGTGATACGAAAAGAGGGGTTGGGTTTGAGGGTGGTGGCGGAGGGGGACAGGGGGCGATTTACGACGTCCGCGTTAACGATCGATCATTTCGTTGATCATTCTCGATCCTTGGCCCCGACCATGGGCTGGCTATCTATCTTGAAAATTGTTAGCGCATGCGCAGTTTTAGTTGAATCTCCTTTTTTTTAATGTAAAATTGTTTTTCGATGATTTAGATTTATTTTGAATTTTAATGGCTGACTAGGGGAAAATGATTTTGGGACTTTCGGAAGGGGGACTTTGGATTTCGGTGGGTTCGACTGTTTTTTGATTTCTATTGGGATGCGTTGTTAATGTCGTGCGCGACTTTACCGACTGGTCGGGATCGGACTGTGGGATATGAAGAAAAAAAAAAAGGATTTTCCGTTTTCATGATCGCGCTAAAAACCCGATGTCTCCGGTGCGTTCTGAGAATGATCGGGGTCGCAGGACTGGCGAGGCGAACCACCGGTACGAGAGGCGAGGTGAACCATCGTGCGCTTAACTGCCCTAAAAGGCAGTTCTTCTCTTGCTGCCTATATCCACCGTTGTCTCCAGGAGTTAGTCTCTCTGCCGTAGAGTCCTGTGACGCCGTTCAACGCCATTTTACATGCTTCAAACCACCCGCCTTTTGTACGCGATTGAAATTAGTGCTTCGGTAGTTTCTAGGTAAAGTATGCCGAACGGATATACTTGAGTTTACATATGAGTTACATATACTATATATATACACGTATATAACCATAAAAAAAGAATATCGTACAGAAAGTATGCTAATTTATGTTCTGGCTCGATAATCATTATGTTCCGTACTTGACAAAATTTCAAGTACCATAATTCCGACTTGTTCGTCATTCCTGGAAGGAGGTCGTCGTAATTATGTGAATTAAAAAAAAAAAGAATCCATCACTCGCGTATACACTTGCTTAGGCCTCTGCCTCGTCTTTAACGTTACGTCGACGTGAATCGGTTGGGCGATGGACGATTATCGCGATTCTAGAAACGGTCCAAAGAAGATAAAAAAAATGGTTTAAGAAACAGGTGGGAAAGTGAGAAACGAGACGTAGGACGTTTACGAGTAACAGAAACGCGTAGATTTTTGGAATTGTCGAGAGACGTCGAAGAAAAAAAAAAGAATGTACCCAGGCATTCATCTGACTGCAGACCACGTTTACGTATCAATGGGGGAAAAAAACAAAAAACAAAAAAAACGTGTCCCGCAAAACTTGTGTGAGACGCATTTTCAATCGATCCTCCAAGCAGAAACTACGGGAAACGGGGTCACGTGCCATTGTCTTCTTCGAGCCGTTCTCTGCTCGTATCTTCCTACGACAACGTGCATATCAATGCGACTACGAATGCGGTAATGAAATTCACGCACGATGACCCACCTTATCCCGGACAGTTAAATTGTTCGTTGCTTCTTCGTCTAGTTCGAGACGAGAATAATGGCGGCCTTCCAGGTAAATAAATAAAAGACGAAACAAGACCAGTCGTTTAACTCGTAAGACCGAAAACTATTAAAATCATTAGATTCATCAAAGTCCATGTATTACCACTTTGAATAGGGTCCCGTGTCATTTTCGCGAGACCCATTATTATTTTGCCTAATTTTTTTCTTTCCAAACCAATACATTTTTTATAAACCCATATATATATATATATATATCGCTCTCTCTCTCTCTCTCATCAGTCCCTCACCTTCTAACACTATGAAATCATCAACAGTCATTTCGACGCCACCTATTGACAGTACCAGACTCGCGCATTCCTACGTCTGACGGTTTCATTCGCAAGGCGTCTCTTACCTCCGTCGTGCTTCGTAGCACAATGGGCAGGGAGTGCGAGACTCGGATAAAAATGAAATTTACTGTTGTAACGTATCTTCGCGGTTGCGCTCGAACTCTTACCAGAGCCTGGAGCGAGTAAAAATTTTCTGGCGTACAGTCAGATCATCGTTTTAGAGGGGGGCCCCCGTCTCGTACCGAGCCAAACCGTTCGGCGTCGGACAGAAATGAATGGCTTCTGTGTTCGCTGCTAAAACGCGAACGTACGTGTGCTGGAAATTTTTGCTTGGACACGTTTACCGGCCTTGCGACCTTGTCTTTATGGTACCAGCACTGGCCTTAACCATTCCTAGGAAGCTACCAAACCAAAACCCGTCGGACGGCACGTTTAATTAATTCACCTTGTATACAAGTGCTTCCCCTACTAATATATATATATATCTTGTAAATTCACCGTTATCAATATATCATATATTTCGTCCAATTAAATTTCATAGAATTCTTTATCTATTTAATCGCTCTCAAAACTACCCTTATAACTTTCGCAATTTATTTCCTTCTAATTTTATTCGCTATTCGTTGAACGACCGTATAGCGGCAACTGTGTGTTCTAATTAATCGTAAATATTATCTACATCCTTGTTATCGTCTCACGGGTCTTTTTTTTTCCTTTTTTTTTTCGATTCTCCGTCAACCGTTTAATGGTACCGTCTAGCGGCATAACTCGCGCCGGAACTTCGACGCCAGAACGAGAGAAGGTCTCTGGAAGAAGAGAGCACGTTAAGTTACGGCTATACGTGCTCGTTACGCAACAGCCTTCGTCTTCAGGTCAAAAGTTCGAAAGTGGTGCGCGCCAGACAATCCACTAGCCGGTAGTTTAGGTTAGGTACGTCACTGTCTCAATGGATAGTGGATAGACAGGGTACTTATTAATTACAAGTGACTATAGATTAATTGATTACGTATGGTGGTTCATTAAATACCGTAAGATCTTTGATTACCAGAAGGTTTTCAATACTTGGTCGAGATTGGCTGTTCCTAAGTAATAGCCATTAGGAGTTATCATGTAACGTATTATCACCTTGTTGATGCTTATCATTAACACCGCAGAAGTTACTTTTTTCTATTCGAGATTTGCACGTGTCTCTTTAGGATAACACGTGAGTGTAATATATGATTAGGAGGTCGTGTGGACTCGCGTGCAATTATTTTCATATTTTATTTATTTTGGAAAAAAAAATATTTTTTAGCAAATTTTAATCTCGGGCATTATAATGAAGGGTGGATATATGAAGGGTGGATATATGCATGGTGGATATTGAGGGTTTGTATGGTCAGAGGATTTAAATGGGCTTTAACAGCTCGCGATGCATCTAGTATTAATTTTATTCGAATGAAATTTTGCGGTACAAATGATCCATAGGATTTTGCCGCCCTTCGATGATGACGCGCGATTAATATCGCGAAGAATAGAAACGGGGATTTTGAAGGGGGGAATACAAAAAAAAATGGAATAACGATCCGAATGCATCGTTGAGGCATCGCCTCAAAATCAGGAACAACCGGACGTGGGATCGTGGAAGTATTTTATCCACGTCATGCAATTGGCAAGCGTGTATGTGGAACGCGAAGCAGTAAATCGAGCGCACTGCCGTGAATACCATGACAGTCATTTTGCAATAGAGCCGTCTACGGCTTTGTACTGTTTATTAGGTTAGGTTAATAAAGCAGCTCCGGTTCGTTAGAATAAAATTGGATTTTAATACCTCACGACGAAACTCATATACCACGGAGGACATAAGCGTTTAATAATTGGCCAAAGAAAAAGTATCACGTGTCTTGGATCATCATTGCTTACGATCATACAAAGACAGAAAAACCTAAAAAAATTGTTTTTCAAACATTTTCAAAAAACCGTCAATTTTCGCGTTGGATATATCGCTAAGAAAAATGTTACCGTGACAACTCTAAAAAACAAAAAAATGCACTAGATAAAACCGGATGTACGTCACTTCACCAGAGAGCACTCGATCACGAAAGACGTTAAAAATGCATGAACTAAAAATAAGGAACGCGCAGTCATACTTACCAACTTATTAAATGAAAACTACAAACAGCGTTTCATACACAGCCGATCTCAGCCAATAGGCTGCCCTGCATAATTTCCCTGGATAACTCAACCCGGAAGTGTCATACTTTTAGTAGCTGTAGCTACGTGCGACATATATCTATATCTTAAATACCCACAATACACCGCGGCAAACACTCAATACAGAAATCTAAAGAACATTAGTTCGATTCGCCATACGTTGGGTTTTCAAAGAGACCGTCTAATTACCGTCACAGATTTACCACAATTCATCCAACACTCAAGCCCCGTTCACAACCTCCATATTTACGACTGTTTGACAAAGAAATGCCTACAATTTTTTTTCGTTCTTTGTCAAAGTTCAAATTTTACCATCCATTTTCAAATCGTCACTACGTCATAACGGTTTACCGTCCAACAGACTTTGACTCGACCCACCAGGTCTGGATGTGTCTGATATCCATCACCAGGGTGAGCAATCTTCATCAGCCAGCACGAGTCAATCCGCTATGGCTTTCACTAGGTTATCGCGCTCTGGTTAATTCAACATCGTTACGGCATCGTTACGCCTTACCGATCGTCATTAAACGAGTCTAATAATAACCTAGTAAACGCACGACACGTATCCATACGTTAGACAATAAATCCCTATACAAAAGCCTCGTAGCCGTAAACCCTGACGATTCTAACCCCAAAAAAAAATTAATACACAGCCCCAATAAACTTCTCTAAAACTCCAATAAAATGTACCAATTAAAAAATCGTCTTCTGCCTATCGGTGAGATGCTGTGAAAACGTTTAGCAAATTCTTCATATACGTAAATATATATATACCAGCTTCTAGAACGTTCAACGCGTCACTCTTTGAAATGACGGTTATTTCAAAAAGAGCATACAAACAGTTACCAAATGGATTGACACAGTCGTCCTTATCCTCGTCTCCGTGATCGTCTGAGTGGTAAGCCTATTATTTGTGAAGCTCGCAAGAGTGAGTGCCGGCCATTACTTTTTCGCATTAACAGAGTCGACAGTTTCATCTCCAACCAAAGGAACATCTGTATACGGTAAAAGATTTCAAGTCCCATTCGCAATAAGTATACGCTGTGTAACGGCCACTGGAAAGTCCTTCGACAATCGAGTCCGAAGACTAGGGAATTTTTTGGTAGGGAATTTTTTGGTTGATCCTCCAGTAAACTTGTACATTAAAAAAAATTCATCGTGTCTCCTAGTAACATTAATTCGGATGCCAATCGATGGGTATTACGGTTACGTAAATTTAAACTTTACTTCATAGACAGTTCATGACGTCAACAAGATAACTATACAGGTATATATACGTATATACCTAACCTATACCACCCAGGATGGAAGTCGTTGAAACCACTTAAAAAGAGGGATCCGTTCGGTGGCCATGTTGCAGAGTAAGGGAGTTACTAGGAACTGGAAGCTGCGAATTCCGTATTCTTTAATTCTAGGTATCGAACAAAGAAGATTACTTGGCACTGTGGGATAGTCAGTGCGTGTGTATATATATATATTACGTTTCTATATATCCTACTCATTGTAAACGATCTTTAAGATCCAAGATAAAAAGCTTAGCTAATTACGTACGCGCAACGTCATAACGCTGCTACACACGTCCACGTGCCGGCTGTCCGGCCTAGACTGGGTACTAAGGTTGTATCCATTCCTTGGATAAACCACCACTGGTAATGGTAATGCAGCAAGAAAAGATGGATGTTAAGCGGTCTTGAGCCGGGAGTTTGCACACGAGCGTGCCATTAATTAAGTTCAATGGACACCAAGACTTTAACGGTACAATACCATAGGATTTTCTGTCTTTGTCGTACACGCGTACACGAACGCCCCTTGGAAAGTACTTCCCGCGTACTTTTGTCGAAAGCACGATTGCAGCATTGGGAAGGAATAAAATGAGTCGATAAAAAAAAAAAGATTGATAAGAAATCAAAATTTTTAATAACAATAGTACGAATTTGCAATTACTATTAAATTTTAATACCCGGCCATTCTTACGAATCGTAGAGTATTTTTCGGTGATCGAGAAGCGATCGATAAGGATCGACGAAGATTCTCGTCAGGGTAACAAGACTCGAACGTGTTACAAGGGCGGATCTCTATTGCCACGTGCAACCACCAATCAGACTCCTCCGTATACCTATGTACAGGAACTACGTATCCAGAGGAGATGCCAATTGAAAATGCCAATTCCGCGGAGTTGCGTACTTGAAATTATAAACGTTTAGCGACTGTGAGAACGCCTCGGGTAGAATGCCGATGGTTTAAGTTGTGCGCTAAGAGACGTAGAAGAAGAGTAAGACGGTGGGAAGGGGTGAGGCGAGGGGATGAGTTGACCGTAGGTACGTACGTATGGGAGAGAGAAAGAGAGAGAGAGAGAGGGACAATGAGAACGAGAGAGTGAAGAAAGAGCGAAGCAAGGGGCAACTGCATAGCATTGTGCAATGCGTCTGGTGGCCCTGAGTTGGATTTCTTGCTCTGCAGGAGCTGCGCTTTGCTGCTTCTTGGAGACCAGGCTTCTCCTGACGTCGCGACGTCGCACCTGCCAACTAACTAGTCGAACCTGATTAAACTCTGCCCTATGTGTCGTATGAGACCCTATCCTCTTCTGTCTTAAATCCCCACCCCTCCCTAGTCTTCATCTCTATGTAAGATTTTCTGCCATCCTCTGTCTTCTTTCTGGGTTGGGCTACTGGGTATTGCCTTTTATCTTTATCTTTATCTCTTTCTCTCTCTCTCTCTCTCTCTCTCTCTCTCTCTCTCTCTATCTGTCTATCTCTCTGTCTCTTGATCCTTCTTCATCACCTTATTTACTTTTATTTCTCTCTTTTCTGCATTTCTAGCTTTCCACTTCTACCTTCGTCTTCATACTCCCAACGTACGTTCGTTGTCACGAGGCCACGTTACAGGTACCATACCTTATCTGACCTGCTCGTCATTCTACTATGGGAGCAATTCACATCGCTAAGTATCGATTCCAACGGGTTTAATACTTTGTAGATGTTAGTTGGACATTCTTCTTTTGTTATCGGGATTAATCGACTTTTTTTTGTGGAAAGCATAAAATTGGAGGATATGCATGGGGGTTGTTTATGGCACTTTTGGGGAGGGGGGTTAATGAGGGTCGAAAGGGAGGTTCGAATTGTTTTAGGATAATTGTTTTTTTTTTTGACTAACGCGAATACCAAAATTATCGATCAATTCGTCATTATGCCCAAGTCATTTGATCTTGAATGACTGGCTGACTACTCTTTCGTCGTGGTTACGCGATGCATTCTGGAATTTTTACTGGTATGCTGAGAATCTTACGGAAATGGCCAGATGGAAGTCCATGCGTAATTGCAGAGTTTCTTATTTCGTTGATGATGCGGGAACTTTTACGGCGAAAGAAAAAAGAGGAAAATGTCTATTACTTCTGTGAATAAGTCAGTAGGTTCTTGCGTCCTCGTGAATTATTGCAATTCCTTGCGTCTACCGAGTACGAAGGAAGTTCGCAGTAACGGCAACGACCGAGTATATCGTCATTTCTTTTTTTTTTTTCTAATGGTTTACGAATTAGATTCGAATTTTCAATTAAAAAGGCATGATTATTTTTACAAAATTGTAAAATTACATACCGATGCTTGGTATGGTATTTTTATTCGTTAAGCTTCTTATCCATCAGATAACAATTCGATTTTAGCCTCGTTAAAGATTCAAGAATCTTCATACGTTACGCAACCGTACAAGCGGCGCCGTATAACAGGATATTTCAGTACTAAGGGACTCGAATAGTCTGGCTGAAGTCTGGTTAGATAGCGCCACGTGCGCTACGGCGAAGAAACTAAAGAGGATCAAACAAAAACTGTACGGTATGAAAAAAAAAATAAAAAAAACGAAGAAATGATTTTCAAAGAATTTTTAAATTGCATCCAGACAGGTTACGCGTGTGATATTTTTTTCGTAATTAATTAGAACGTAATTAGATGCTTGTAAAAAAATGCATTCGGAACGTTATCAAACGGAATTCGTAACCCCGTGGAATTACATGAAAGCGCGAGAGGAAGATAATCGAAAGACTTTTTCCGTAAAATCGGTAAGTCGACAGTAAAATTTTGTCAAATTAATTTTATAATAATCTTTCGTTTTTTTAACAGTTAGAACCATTCGCACCGCGCGATGCAATAACGTATTTTGATAATCATAAAGAGAACAAAGAAATCGCACGTAGGATAACAGCGTATGATCGTCTGAATGACGTCACTCCTTACGATCAAAAGAAACCTCGATGCGATCGACAAAGGAAGGATCTAATTTGGGAGGAGATCGATCGTGAAAATAAAAATCACAAATTGGCTATTATCACGTCCCACTGGTACGGACGTCCGAATAGAACGAAGATCGATTTTCCAGAAACGAAATTCTGCCGTTCGAATAAAATTCAAGATAACTTTTACAGAAGAAACGATATCAATATATCCATAGATCTTGAAAGATCCTGCCAAATGATTTAGACACATGTAAATTACATATGTTATCTTATCCAAAGTTTCCCTTATATATATATATATATATATATATATATATAAGATTATAAATATAAAAAAATTCCTAATGAAACTTCATAAAAAGAAATCTTCAACCCTTATTGACTTTTTTCCCTGTATTTAAGGTTAACGGCCATTGGCTCTCCATCGTCTCTCATTTTCCACCCCCCGTGGTACACGGAAAAAAGAAATAGAACAGTAATGGTTACTAGTATCGTTAGCAGCGAGTCCCAAGTATCCATAGAAAATGAGCGACGAACAGCGTGGAAACGGAACTGTTAATTTAGAAGACAAGTAAGCATTACTGTTCCGAAGGTAATACTTACTGAATTGGATAGTAACAAATACTTTGTTGCAAACTGGGTATCAGCTGGGACTGACTGCTAACCAGTACTAGTAATCATTACTGTTCTCTTTTCGCCGTGTACTTTGAAAACGACCCTTATAATTTCTCATGGAATATATTTTACCCATTAGATACCTTCCAGTCAATAAACTTTTCAAAGTATAAATATATATTCTCCTTTAAGTTTCCGGCAACTACCCCCACCCCTCCCGACCCGGCCACTTGTCGACACATTTTGCACAAGAGCGAATAAAGGCAGCTAGTAGTAGCAGCAGCTAAATGTCCGCCGTTCCCGGTAACAGTAACTACTTCCCTCGTTAAAGACGTCGCTCGTGAGGAACCAGTTGGGCGTCGGGACGCCGAGGCGTAGAGGCAGAAGAGAGAATGAGGATATATCGGCAAGGCAGGTTGTTTAGTTAAGTGTTTCCCTTGTTGTTCCGTTTGCTTATCGGGTCGTTTATCTGCGAGAATGCTTTGGAAATGGAAGGAGGATATAAGGGAGAGAGAAAGAGAGAGAAAGAAATGAAGAGAGAAAGAGAAAGTGAAGATCGATCTTTCATTTTCAAGAAAAAAAGAAACTTACGGTCGACACCCGTGGGAAATAGCACTGATCGCTTTGCGACTTGTATCCTTCTCTTTTTCTATCCTTCTCTTTCTCTTGCTTTATATTCCAGACCGAGATGGATTGACCAATCTTAAGTCAACGGTCTTTCGAAATAAAGTCGAGCAGCAACCCGTTTCCTGTTCTCTTGGCTCCTTCGCCAATCCGTTACTCTTTTCCTCCATCCTTCGTAGGATTGCCCAAAGAGTTTCAGGTGTCCGTTCACTGGAGTATCCGTTTAACCACGTATAAAAGTATCTTGTTAAAAGAAAGTCCCTATATAAAATTCCCTAGAAATTGAAAACAAAGCCTATACTGGTAACTAATAAATTATTTTTTCCCTAGATATAAAATTCGAATCTTTATTGTCTCCTTGAGGTACTCGATAAATCGGATGCGTATCTTATTAACGATCATTCCTTTTAAGCAACCAATCGAAAGATACCACTGGACCAAACTGTACTACTGTACCTTCATCAATACGCTGTTTACGAGTGAGTTAGTTACTCGGTAAGTGCGGCCAAGTTTAGACAGTTATAGAGTTGTAAAGTTTCTTCTCAATTGTTTTATAGCACCCTGGAGACTTAACGTCTCCTCTCGAAAGGGTAATGCACACATTTACTGGTTATACCTACCCTCGTGCCACCCTTCAACGATGTAATAGTCCCGACCGGTCCCTTATACCCACCCACCTCCCCCCCTGCACCTTCCCCCACCCATAACAAACGAAGTGCTAAGGGCTCGGAAGGCACGTTATTGGCAAGCGAACTTTCTACGTAATTAGAGGAAACTCTAACGATCTTGAAAATAAAAATTTGTCTCGAATATTACAATCTCATTCGTGAGGTAATAATCGAGATTGCGTAATCCCTTAACTTGATACAAGGAAAGGGGCTGTCGTTTACGTTGGGTTAGGATTATTGATAATTTATTATTGATAAGTTTACGAATAATAATATTATCGTCGAATATAAACAAATATATCATTATTATTGTCGTAATGTCGATTGCATGTTTTTTTATTATTTACAATTAGTTTTTACTTTGTGCATTATCTTTTTCTTTTGACGATACATCAGTTTTCAAGTAACGGTCGCGCTTAGGGCTGACTCTTCAATGGCGCGAATTAAATTCGCCGTTCAAACAGCGTTAACCTTTTAAAAATCGTCGGCGTTTATACCCTTTGCAATTTAAATTCGCGAGACTCCGACGCTTTTGCGTTATAAATGAATCCCTATTATGATAATGCGCTCCGCGTCACGCGAATGCTATGCCAACAATTTTGTCGCGACGTGTAAACAGGCCCGTAGGAAGATTGAGGCGTAACTTTAATCTCGAGTGTGTATATATATATATACGCGTACGTTTACAATGTGGGTAATCGGGATTCTTTTGATGCTTAAAACAATTTCTCTACTCGGTTCCTGGTATACTTGGATGATAGATAGCTATGCTAAACAATAATAATAACCATAAGAATTATGATAACAGCTTGTGCCATTTTTCAAAAAGGAATACTAACTTTATATCATGCCGATAAAGGGTTTTGTGGACCGTATCCGTTTGATCGATTTTGTTGCGATAGTTATTTGTAATATCTTTTTTTTCTATATACTATCAATACGTATCTATAATTAGATAACACGTATCGGAAGGATATTGATAAAACACTCTTCTGATATGCAGAAGAAGAAAAGAATCGTTACCCTTAATTTTCGTATTTTCATAAAATACGAAAACAGTCCGAAACGGCGATTGAGAGTTTCATCGATTACTTCGGACGTCTGATAACAGTATAGATAAGCTCAGGTTTGCCGTTCGATTACGTAAATCAGCCCCAGCGGAGAAATAAACAAGATTACAGTATAACAGACTTTATGAAACTTTCGTAAAGAACATCAGTATCGACATTCGTTCGTTTCGAATTTTGCAAAATAGAATTTACCTCATTTAAAGGATCAACCCTAATTTATTGTCTTCAGCCATTTCGTGACTTTTTTTCGAAAATCCTGTAGTGCTTTCTTATCGTCACGAATGAGAATAAAGTGACACCCTTAACCCTATGACCTCGCTAAGGTACGTCGGGTAACACTTTTTCAAAAAAAAAAGAAAAATTCCATACAAATCCAATTGCGATTCTGCGGACAGCTCGAAATTGCAATTGCGACTGCTCAATTCCACGGGAGCAATTTCAACTTGCGAAGCATCTTCTTCGACATACGTCGAGCCACTCGATAGCTCAAGTATCGAACCATTGAGCTATCGAGCCACGGTTGGCTAGGCGACAAGAGAAACGAATCTCTTTCAGAGTTCGAGGGTCAAAAAGAATTTTATTAGGTTAGGTTAAGAAATGATACAACCCATAAGACATAATTTTTTACTATATAAAAAACAACCCCGATAAAAACCCTCAATGACTATAATTAAAATACCATTGTTTGTTCGCAAAAAAAAATTATTTACGCACGACAGTCCCTCGAATAACATGCATAAAATATTTTCCAAAATAACCAACGTCAAAATTCCACATTACAAATCATCGACAAGTCGGCAACTGTAATCAAAGTTATTTATCGCTATGATAAATTGAAAAACAATCAATTATGCTAATACAATTCAAAATGGAATCTCGACTCAGCATCGACCAGCTCAACGGTCTGGGATATTATGTGAAATTAATACAAAAGTTGACTTTATAGCCCGTTCGCGGTAAAGTCGTAACGAAACTCCTCAACTAATAACCTCAAATATATATATACAATTTTCATTCTACATATATGTATATACACACAGCTATAAGCAGCTGGGTAAGATTTGAACGACTACCCAGCGCCAGATGGGCTTTTCATAGTCATTTCATATTACAGACATCACCGGCTGGAAATACTTAACCGCAGTTTTGATTGCCGTGAATTCACGATGACTGACTACTACAACGGAGAGACGTTTCACAGCACTTGGTATATCTCATCTAGTTCGCGTCTCTCATTACGCATTCATTGGGCCTCCCGTAAGCCATTTTCCCGCCAGCGTATAATTCCCGGTTTCCCCTTTCTCTAGCTTGCGACTTTCGGGGATACCGCATCCAGCATCCGACAGATCATTCCGGGACGGCTAGGTAGAGAAAGTTAAGCGTCCGTCTGCCGCGCCAGGAGCGATTCAGATTCGACCCCTGAAGCCTCGCGGTGTAATAGCACGATCGGACCAGAATTTCTAATCATCTTCTTTACAAATGACTATCGTTCAGAGGACTTTGTCATTGTCTTTTATTCTTCTTTATTCAGCTGGATAGTTCGTTATCAAGGTCACGTTACTGCCGTTACGAATTATTACGTAATATTGCACGGTAATGCTTATGCTTGGTGAGGACAGACCTAGGGTTATATATATATTTTTCTTTTTTTTCTTCTTATCTTATCAGCACAGTCGGGACGATATAATCGACCTAGAGATTCTTCTTCAAGGACACTGTGTGGATTTTATCCTCTGGGATAAAGGTGAATAAACTTTTTCTCTCAGAATGTCCTTGGATCCTATCGCCTCTTTATAAGGATGAACTGAGTCGTCCTTTCTGACGCCTCTTTGACTTTCGCTGTACTTCTGGTAAATTTGAGGCTGTTACGTATGTCGCGGGGTTGAAAGGTTGGAAGGTTGGACGCGTGGGTGAGACTCAGGGCGCAGGCGTTCGCAACTCCTGGCGGCAAGTGAACTCCAACGGTTCTTCTCTAGTATCGCGTCAACTACCGCTGGGAATCCGTGTATCGTATCCCGGGATTCTCTGCCATACGTATTTTCTTGGTTGTATATATATATGTTTTTTTGGAAAATCCTACAAAAAGTCACGATTAATTGAACGGCGATGCTTTTCATTTGAATCAATCGACGACAGTACAGGGAAATCTGTGTGGGAATGCTTAAAGTCAATTTTGACTTTTTTTTCAACAGTAACGTAAAAGAATAGCAATCGAAGTATGTTGTGAGAATTCTTTTTTTTTTAATAATTAATCCAAGTATTAGGGAAAAGTCACGAAGGTTCTGTGTAAAATGTAAATAAAGTGTAAAAAGTGGATATTTCGAAATAGTGTACCGGTATACCGTGACGAGCAATGGCAATGCATGACAATGGCAATTAATTATAATTATAGTGACTAACTTGTAAATATTTATAAAAAAGATTATATAACCAATGCGCACAATTAATACGTATCATTAACTTAATGACTTGTGAAGTGTCGACGTATCTTACCAATATTGGTATTAATCACAGGGTATAATAATAATAATAATATTAGAGACAGGTGTAAATAGGTACAGTTAACGAAGACCGTATTTAAATTATGCAAAAATGAACGAAACGTGTCATAAATCACATCCCCTATAATTGAACCAAGTAAAATGTGTAGGAGGGAAGAAAAGAGAAGAATTTTCCAAAAATTCATCATCAACTCGACCGCCTTCATAATTAATCATGCTTGTTAATCCCCATAGCAATAAACTACCCCGCGTTCTATCGAACAATCCATAGACGCCCTCCTAAACAACCCTTAACATAATCGAACATCAATACCCGGAGACTAAAAATCGATCCAGTTCAAAGCGTCAAATACGTAGAAGCTGATCGACACCAAGGAGCCAATAAGGGTTGGTTAAGGGATGGATTGGCAAGGGGTGCGCGTAGTGTTCTCAAAGAAGACGTCTAGGTCCGCATGTGTGGTAGGGCTGATATCTGGAGCCGAAGCATGAGGGAGGCTGCATCCCAGGCGTAACGGTAAGCAGACGCGATATGCATATCTCTATATACACTGATATCAACCCCATCCAACAGGGTTGGGTATTGCGGGGAAGGGTGGGTGGGTGGGTGGTTTCAAGGGAAGCTGGCATACCATAAATTAGCGAATTAAAGGGCGTGCAAGCACGTGTTTCCTAGGATGCATCTACCCTCTCGGGGGTAAGGTCGAGCATGCATGTTCCCATTAGCAAGGGTGGTTCGTTCCCTGACGGCATTTTACCCCTAATTACACCTTTTACGTTGACGAGTCAAGAGAGGGAGAGAGAGGGAGAGAGAGGGTGAGAGCGAGTGTCCCTCTTAGAAGACTCGTCAGAGTAGCTACAGAAATAGCTCAGACTCCTACACAGACCTACCCCTTTACGTCACTTCCACCCCCTTAATATATCAATACGAGGCACGGAGTAGCACAATTCATACGGTACGAAGACTAATTGATTTTTCATTAATTACACTATAAAATTCAGGGATCGAATTTCAATTGTCTGTCTGACACGTAATTTTGCCACTTACAAAGTTACAAAGGAGTATCGAATTTATATCAAATGTGAGTTCGAAGTTATGTAATAGGGTATACCTTATATAGATACTTAGACAATACCTATATATATACCTGTAATAAATTTACAGTTAATAGCCCTTCAATGAAGTTTCTATCAATTTTTCGAGTGATATATATACATATACACAGTTAGGCTCAATAGGCACATATATATATATACACAGTTAGGCTCAATAGGCACATATATATATACACAGTTAGGCTCAATAGGCACATATATATATACATATTCACACTAGTGCATCAGATATTAATGGCATATGTGGCAAGGTACAATTTACATACTTAAGTAGATGCAGGCAGTGCCATAGCCAGACAGCTTGGCGCTCGCGACTTCAAACTCTCGGCCTATTGCAGTTTACGGCGTAATACTTTAAGCCGTGTTTGCATAGCGCGATATCGCCACGACGGTCATAAACGTATCGTACGTGGTAATCATTTTTAAGCATGGCGTTTACCGGGAAATCATAAATTTTTACCATAAAATTTTCTGCCCTCTTACGTAACGTTTCGAAGGTCCGTCACCTATATCCGTTTGTCTAAAGTCACGGGAAGGAAATGGATCGGTCAATGCATCCCCATTGGCTTAAAGTTCCGACTGCAAGCTTCCGTGGCTCGTTCATTCACGATACTCTCGGGACGATCGATCCTGCTTCTCGATCCTTCTCGAACGTTATTATAAGGGTATTACGTAACTATGCCCCGGCACAATTAAGCTTCGTAAGGTACGATATGGCTATGGAGGAAACTTGGAAAATCATTTCCCATAGTGGTTCGCCATTGCTGGCTCAAACGTATGAGCAACCAGCAAGTAACCATAATTGGTAAATGCGTTATGGTGTATGAATAAGTTACGTAATACGATGGTTGGCTGTGTGCGTGTATATATATATTTGTCGTATATGGTATAGTCTGATTTTAACTACTATATCATACTGATTACAAGTTTTGCCCATGGCGACTTCCTGCGATTTATTATGGGATCAGCTGAGACGCTTAGGAAAATAATTGATTAGGGCTTTGAGGCATTGACTGTCTCGACGCTAATCTTCGATAATTTACGCAAGCTCGATCATCGTTTACGGGGATCCGTGTTGGGATCGATTTTGTTAGCTTTATTGCGTAACGGGTGTTTACGTTGGAATTTAGATTTTATGGGTTCGGTATGGATTTTGATTTCTTTTTTTTTTTGATTTTTCTTTTCTTTTTTAATTGATTTGGTTAGGAATTGTATATAGAGGATTTATTGTAATTGTAAGTGCTAAGGGTGATTTTGGAAATTTTCTTAATACTGGATTTTAGGTTAGGGTCGTATAAACGAGCTAAGCATGAGAAATTGTCATTGGGTGGGGTATAAGTGTCCGCGGAGATAATCCATATTTCTTTTTTTTCTTTAGAATGAGGGAAACTCGCGGTCTGGCAATTACGAAGAAGGATTCGTGCATTCAAATTGAGGAATTAAGAGTTATTGGTACGACCGAGTTAACTCAAGTGGTGGAGGCTGATTAACGGATAAAATTTTTAAATCCTCCCTGTGTATTGCATTACTTTTTTTCTGCTTTTCAGGTAAATTCGCGTGCTTCGCAGTTTTCGTGACGCGAAGCAGTAAATTTGCTGGTTAAAAATACGCGAGCGAAGATATACAAAGAAGTAACGTGTAATTTCCATCCTTCCCACCCCAAAAAAAAATCCCTAGACTTTACGTCTCGTTATGGATCCTCAAAATGGCCGTGCTTCAAAATGAAATAATAACAACCACCGTCTTCGGAGCACTTGGCGAACTGCGATTTAATCAAGCGCATAATTAAACTTCACGTGACCCTGGTAATTACCGTGAAGCGCCAGAAGACCAAACAGAAGGAGTTATGCTAATCTTGGGTCTATGCGGTAATCCGCCAAGTAAACGTTCTTAAGATATGCACAGATTAATAGGTTTATCTATCTCGCTGCGTTTATTATCACTGTGCGAAATTGCCACTGCAGCTGCAACTGCAACTGCACGAGGTCCCGTATCGTTTCATATGCAAATATGCATTCTAAGTAACATATGCGTTTCTTGACGCGTCCGCAACGTGGCGCCACTTATTTCAGTCGCTACCCCTAGTGGAGATCTTTGTAACGCGTTATGGTTGAAGTATTTATTTTTTTTTGGGGGTGAAAATTAACGCTACCCGTTACCAATAAGATTTATATCCTTATTAGGCGACGTTGAAATGGTCGTAAATTTCTGACGGTATTTATTCCACCCCCCTACCCCCTCTTTACCCCCTCCCCACTCCTTATGAGGATTTAACAGATTAAATTCTACTTAGTATTGTGTTACGCGTGTCTCTGCTTTCCTGCTGGGAATTTGAATTCATATAATTGTACCTAATTAGAAATCTGTTCTAGCGATTAGCTTGAGTACTTCGGAGGTTAGAGCCTCTGGCGGTTTAAGACTGATAACTTGTTAATTGTATTCATGGCTTATTGGAGTAATGCCTTTATTACGCGGTGTAAGGGTTTCAGTGTGATTAATTGGCGAATTTTTACGCTTCGAAATAAATTATGTATCGAGGCGATGCGAAGGTCTAAATTTGAAAGTCTAAATTAAACGTAAAGGAAAAGACGTACGGGGAGGCTCGCAGTTGCGCGTGATTCATTTGGAGGAAGGTCTGTCGCGGGGAAGAGTGATTAAAAAATGTTAATTAACGTCTAATTAACGCGTTAGTATTATTGTATTATTATTCGGCACGAAAATGGGCTTGTCTGGAAAAAGAAAAAAAAAACGTGAACGTACGGAAACGTTTTACCGAATTGAAGCACGAATATTAAAGTCGTCATCAGTCTAAGTGGTCCTTCCCACGAAAATAGACAGACAATTCGACAGTAAACTTCGTCGTGTCACAATTAATAATAAAAAGAAAAGATCTTCGACTAAGATCGACAGTCTAATTAAAGTGAGGATCTACAGTTTTCTGGATAAATTCGACAAAGTAATTTTCCCAAGGCATCCCCCCCTCCCCCTATTGTCCGCGGACAACTAACTTTTCGCAAAGTCCATTCAGCGAATTAAAAGTAAATTCCAAGAATTACCAATACTCCGAGCAAAGTCAATACTTTTAACATTAATTTTTCTCTTTCGATATAAATAAATAATACGTATTTCAGGCTGAGCCAGGTACAGTCTGACGTGGTACGCGTTAAATCTACTACGCCATATATGTTTTCCAGCAAGATCATATCAGTTGGTCCAGCAGAGAAAATGAACAAGGAATCGTTATCAGGAATAAAACTGTTACCCGTGCAACTGACGTAAAAGCTATATCTCCTCTCGAAGTATTTACGCGTAAAAGCACTAGAGGGGTAGGAGGTCCACCCCCTTAGTGGTTGGTGAAAATTTGTGGAAACTGGTCCGATCGTAAAGAATATGATTATTTATACCGATAAGATACGTATACCTATGTATAACGCGTATACAGATATACAGATAATGCACAAGCAAAGCTGTCTATACCTAACTTAGATACGTCAGACTGAAAAAGAAAGAACAAGGCAGTGACGTAACGTGCAGTCAGCACGCAAGAGCCACTTATTTAGGACTGGCCGTTTCTCTTCCACTTAGCGACTATCGTGCGGAGGATTCCGGTCGTATAAAGCTAGAAAAAGGAAACCGAGCAGAGCCAATAAGTTTTCAGGATGTGCGGAATCGCGAAAGCATCCTTACGAATCGAGCAGGTTAATGGGGAGCGATAAATTAAGGCTGCCGATTAGTTACGTGTCGGCCATGTTGTTTCTTTCGAGTGGATTTTAAATCGTATCTGGATTTTATTGGTGTTTTCGATTCTTGCGAAAGAATTGGCGATAGACGATAATATTGCTGATTTTTAATTGTACTGATATTACGCGCAGCTGCGTTTGTTTATTATCTAATAATTGTTATTGGATTAATCAAACGTCGTAATGGTCGTTCAGTTTGATTTTACGATTTTGCAATTTATTCGCATGGCTGATAATACACCTGGACCAAACGGTCTAGTGAAATTCTTGCATAGAGATGATCCTGTATAGGATTTGAATCACAGATTCGAGTGGAGTACAGAGTTTAACTTGTCGTGAGGTTAGAGGGGTCAGGTGGGGTCCGTTGCAGCTGCGGATAACTTGTACCAACCTGGAGAACGTGAGGTCACGTTCTGACAGTCAAGGTTAATGCAGACAGTAGACAGTTAAAGTAAACTCTAGTGCTTGGATATGTATATATATGTAAAATCTGGTATTCCAGTATGGTAACTCAGTGACATCCGGTTCTGTTATCCGGAAGATCCAGAATTTCCGGAAGATATAAGAGTTTGCCAGAAGCTGCTATCTTTGTCGAAGGATTCGTGCGGTTGAACGAGGATCCTGACACCTCCGACGGTTAGTTTAGAGGATCCCGTGACCCTTGACCCGGATCGTTTGAAAATTTTCCTCTGGACTAGGTAGACCCTGTAGAAGGTGGAAGGTGCGTGTGGAGCATTTTCGGGGTCGGCAGCTGACTAATCGTTTGTTGATTGATCGTCTCCTTTTCCGTACAGCATCACCATCTCCATCGCCATCATCAACGGCGCCGTAGGTATAGCCAGTAACGGTACTACCACCACCATCACCATCACCACCACCATCACCACCACCATCACCATCACCATCACCATCACCACCATCATCACTAGCATCAGCACCACCAGCACCACCAGCATCGCCACTACCATAGCTACGGCACTGATCCACTCACCGCATCATAAATCATCGCACAATATGCCGCCACCACAAAACAGCCTTAAATACCTGGACAGCCAAGCTGACGAGGAAGGGCGGGTGTACACGATGAGGTTACGGGGGTTCACCCCTAAGGTAGAGGATATATCCAAGGGGTGGAAAGCGTTACCGAGACCAAGCAAGACCAGACGGCGGCCCACTTATGCCAGGGTCAACTCTAATGGATCCGTTTCCACGCCTCGTACCCGTATCACTAACCAGTGACAGGGTAGCTCAATTATGCAAACAAAGTATACCTAGTTGCACGGCAAGGGAGAGGGGGGTTGACGTCCCTTCTCCCCAACCCTCTTACACCCCCTCGCCCAACACTGGCCCGAGAGATTAATTCTATCCCATGGAATTTTCCGTCCACCTTCAGTACGATCATATCCTCTTCCTGCGATCGGACATTCCTGGAATTTCCGGCGGATCACGATGTTAAAAGGGGTCGTAACCTTCGACGACCTTCAACATCAGTCAAGGTCCTTCTCTGACGTCTAAGAAATCGAATCATCCCCCTTTCGTAATTTTGGATAGAAAATCACTTTTTACCATTGTTACAGGTACAGTCATTTTTTTTAAGGACCAAAGGACTCAAATAACGATCCACTGTCGGATCCTTCTTCAGGATCCTTAATTCCATCGATCTCTACCGTGTAAATGGATCCGATCATCCGTAGCCAAGTGGTATCGTTTCAGGATATATTTCTCGTTGCTATAGCAACTAGAGAGAGCGTTTATGGGTTTCTATAGTCTATAGTTTCGCTAGCAAGCTGCTCGAGAATGTCGGAGTAAAAATAAAAGGGCATTGCAACGTATGTCCATAAAAGATGCTGGGCGTGACCGCAGGGTTCGTCGAGGATGTTCAAGCTAGAGTTTACCGTTAACGCGGATGGGTGATATCTACACGTATCTCGTCACGAGATCTTCCCATAAATCATGCGACAGCCCGACCAGAGAGGTGTCGTCCACTTTCGACGGAAACGATTTTTAAATTTCCCGCCAAAGATAAATTCTTCTCGCTCACTAACTTAGAGCGCGTGTATATCGTTTTCTATCGTGATATATGTATATGCTCGGGGTTATAGGGGGTAGGGGGTGTTCTTGATGTGTCAATTATTTGGTCCTGATTGATTAATTACATGCAGCTGTTATAGGTGGACGCTCTTGTAAAACTTATGAAATAACTTGGTATGAGGTCTTTGAATTTGTTGCACAACTATTCCGGCATGGTAATATATTTATCGGGGGTGGGGGGTATAAACTTGGACATATAAAAGGTAGGCTCTCGCAATATATTCAGCCTGGAGATAAGATCGGCCCTTTGAAAAGCTTTATAATGCCACTTTATTCGAAAGATTTATCGTTTGAAAAAAGTCCGCGTTAAAATGCCAAAGGGAAAAAAAGACTGTCCTTTGTGGATATTATTAATAAATCTATTTATAGATATTTTAACTATTGAATGACTTAAAACATTTTTTTAGTATCATTAATTCATCGGACGATATAGGGAATTAACGTATTTGCTGTTTTTGTATATTTTATGATAAATAATGTAGTGAATTAGTATATATATATAATAATAATATATATGACAATTTGACGTTGCCATGAAATTCATAAATCTTCAATATAACAGCATTGATTTTTCTTTATTCCTAAAGTGCCTTAAGGCTCGTCCTGAAGGCAACCTCAGAAATGGCGCGAGAAATTTTTTGAATACTTAGAATATGCAAATGCCTGCCACATTTCTGATACGAATTTAGCACCTCCTTCGTTTTACGAGGGCGTTGCCGGAATACAAAATATTTCTACCCGTCGTGTATGTCTTTTATGAAAGGTTGGATCACAGCACAGCTGTACTTTACCGACTGCTTTTGGGAAAAGTTTCCGTATCGCCGAATTCACGTGTTCGAGGTGTGAGACGTAGGGTGATAAAATTACGCGGGAAAAGATATGAATCACAGGAATTCCTTTGTAGCATTAAAGCTGTATTATACGCGTTTCAAAGATCTCCCATGGAAATGATTATTTTTCAAAATACAAAAAACATCCTCAGGTGTTATGGAGAATTCATAAGAGAGTCGAAGAGAAGAAAAACCTTGGCTCAATATTAATTCCATGGGCATCTGCGATTACGAAAAATTGCGAAAAACCGATTCACAAGAATGTACGACGATTGTCGCAATATAATATTTCTTAAAATTCGCGAATCAAATGGCGAATAAATATGTAAATGTAATTTCCGTCATAAAAAAATTCAAGAACAACGTCTCTACCGGTTACCTTAGAAATGCTACAGTGGCGCCACATCGATCCTCCACTTGGCGAATTCGCCCAACGGTTTTTTGCGAAAACCAAAACGCAAAGACGCCCCGAGGTGGACAGGCAAATTATCCTTTGGTGAACGATTACACGTTACCCGACAAAACCATGGCTGCCAACCCACCATCAGAACCACTAGTCATAATAAATCAGACGTTTTTGCAGCTTCCCGTATTTGGCGTCGAGCTCGAACCACGAATCCTCGCTAAAACCGCCCACTTGGCAAGAGGCCATTTTGACTAGGCTATACGTTACAGCAATGACAAAATATGTCATGTTATTGGATTGTCTTTCACAGGGACGAGCGCCACTTCACGGGACGTACACTTTACGGCGTATCGTATTTTTCCAGGAAGGAAACTCCAACGGCCGTCCACTCGCGAAGGTTCAGCAGCGAATTTACGCCGAGGTTCGGTTGAGAAAACCACTTGGACTATAACCATTAAGATATCCTTAGGGTCGATTCGCGCGAAACGATGCGCGTTCATTGCGGTCGTTGCACTTTTCTTCTCTCGGCGGCAGTATTATTTCGCGGCTCTTCAATGTAATAATAACAACGGCGTCTCTCTCGCGGATGGTTTTAGATACGTTATGAAAGTGAGTGGTACTCTTGGAAAAAAAAGAGAAAAAAAATAGAACGAACGTAATTACACTGCCGGTTGAAGGTACTACAATTTTTCTGCTTCTAAAAAAATGGAGTTATATATATTTTGGGACGTTGAGGAGATCTCATAAATAGCCCTGGACCACTTGAGAGTGAGTATTCGAAAAATTGTATATACGATACTGTGAACCACGCAGAGTTTCGTTTTATGAGATTTTAAGAGGAAGCATATATATATATCTTTATATCTATAGATTTATAGATCCACGTCACTCTATCGGATATCAGTAATTAATCAAGGATCGTCGCGAGTTCGAGTGCAATCTTAAAAAATAAAACGATGACGATCTTCACCCTTGTCTCTCTCGATTAATTGTTTCCATCCCGTCAACTCCCGAGAAAATAATCCACTTAGCCGTTTCCACTTGAGCGAACGTCGAGGGCATAAGGCGATCGTGCTTATAAAAATGGCGCTCTCGGGTAGGCAAGAATTAATTGGATTCTCTTGAAATCCCATTAACGCCATTGCCTTTGGGTATTGTCCTTCTTAAGCCAAGGATGTGGTATCTATGACAATTTTCATCTGGGGACCAACGAATCGGCGGCTAAGAAAAGAATTCGTTATCATTCTTATCAATTGAACCGACCGCATTGCCATTGATACTACCGCCTGTACTTTCTACAAAGAAAAAAAAAAGAAATCTATATTTTCATACAGGTTAAAATTCATAAATAAATAAACGCCTTAAGAAACGTCACTATATACAGATATAATTTACGCGAACGCGTTCATTCACTGAGGCGCCTGTCTATTTCACTGCTGAAGTCAGCCTAATCTTGTTTCAATCGTTTAACAATAAAATCCAATTTATTGCGTAATCCTCGCCATTAAACGCGTCCGCGCATAATTGTCCAGAAACGGCAGTCCGGTTAATCGTTCATGGATTAGCAGGGGATCGTATTCGCACGCGCAAAAGCCTGATGCACGCAGAGTGCGGCAGATAGTCGAATTACAAATTGCATAAAGAGACTGAGATATATACATATATATATCTATATATTTGACTAAGTTTTGCACGACTCGAGTACAAGGTATGGAGATTCGATCTTCGCAAAGTATCCGCGAAGATATTCGCAAACACGTGGAGGGTGCAAGGAACGCTTGCCGTTAGGTTGGCTAACGGCGTGTTTACATGCAACTGACATCAATAACCCGTATGTACACGTAGCGTGTTCGACCGTGACGTGAACGTTCGACTATTTCGAACACGGACAAGAAGTCTCGTACAATGACCATGGCGATAATTGCCTTTTGCCAAAATTGATTTACAATCCATTCAAGAGACGGGGACACGGGCGCCATTCAAATCATCTCGATCAAGGGTAAGACATATACTTTTGAGGGATGTTTTTGCCCTGGGACAAAATTGCGAAAAGTTTACGATAAAATATCAGCTTTTATTGGGGGGGGGGGGATAGGGGGTAGAAGTTTAAGGAGGCGCGCGGCGAAAGATTGACAGACTTTTTTTGTTCTTTTTCTTTTGCTTCTTCGAAGAGAGTAACGGTGTTACGTAAGAGAGAGTAAAGAGGAGAGAAGAAATATTAAAACATTAAAATCAGGTCTTTTTTTTGCAATAAGGACAATGCTTATTGATATTCGTTTTTTTTTCGAAAATATTGTTTTTACACGTAAATCGAGATGATTCTGGTACAGAACGTTCTCAAGGTTGACAGGCTCATTATTTACGTAATTTTTTTGATTCTCATGCAAAGCTCATTTTTGTTTTAACTTGAGCTTGCAGTAATTTCCTTCCTCGTTGTTACCAGAGACGTTTACGTTATTCGCACAAATATATATATACACAGAGATTATGACGCTGAAAGCTTTATTCAAAAGAAGCTGCGCTTTAAGCTCCAGAGAGCGGATCAAGAGTTAACCCGATTCGCTGCCGTTCACGAGTGCTTGTATGCGCCTTAACGAAACTGTCGTTGACACCGCGCGGCGTAACCGCACGCGGATTCGTTTTAACAAAGACTAGAGGCCTATTCCGCGGGACCAGCATTCCATAAAAGATTAAATAATTATAAATTAAATAAATAAAATTAAACAATCGGCATCGCGGAAAAGGGGTGACAGAATTTTGAGATATTTTCGATCCGCGACACTTTAACGATATCACGGATCTTCTTTATTAAGGGGAATAATTTTAATATCGAAGGCTGCTTCGTCCTTCCCTTTCAGTAGGGACTAAATGAAACGAAAAAAAAAGAAGTGTCATCCTGGCTGAAGAAAGAAACACAGTTTCATTAAATACAACGTCGCAATGTCCTTCAAAGGATCCGTGAGCTTTACGGATGCGCGAAAGCTCAACCGACATTAAGCCAGAAACCGTCGCGTCCTTATTGTTGTCTGCAAAGTGGCATCGAATGACCCTTCGGCTGAAGATTTATTGCGTCTCCGTTTATGACATTTTTCCCCTTTCTTTCTCCCCCCTCCCCTCCCTCTTTCTTTATTCTGTCGAGTACGTCAATATACTTGGATAGTCGCCATATTTACTGTAGAATTTGATTCGTGGAAGCTCTACTATCGGTACGCTTGTATTGTACGTGAGAAAATATATAATTTGTATATGATCCATGTTACGTCACGATTAAATATATTTTTTTCTTATTTTTTTCTTTAAATTTAAAAATCCTAGTGCCAATATGGAAATTCAATATTTTGATAAATAATTATATATATAGTTTTATACGCATTGGGTAGTTGTTTCATAGGTGTTTGGCGTCTTTAAGATGACCTAGAAAGCAGAAAAGCTCGACGACTCCGGTCTTTTTCTTCTTTTTTCAACCGGATATAACTTTCACCATTCTGCTTTGAGCTTTTACGTCCGATATATTTCGTGTATCGCTTTTGGTAGGACGAGTCGCTTCGCTCTGGTGTGTCTAGGGGAACTTTACAAGCCAATCTAGTGAATCTTTTTCTAGGGGAATTTACATGCGTGTTTCTAGTTTCACAATGCCAGCCCTGCAAGCTTATCGAGATTTCGAATTGGACGATAGAGCGACGCTCTACAAATTAAACGAACGCAAGTATAAACAAGCGAAGGGGATTGGAAAATGGGATAAAAATAGAATTACAAAAAAAGGTATAAAACAAGCTTTCATTTGCTTACCATAGAAACTCCTGCTTTCCGGTAAGCCTTATTTATCCGTCGTGATTTCCCCAGGATTGTGACGTAGCATCATCCCGAGGAACAGGATCTCCTGGAACAATATATATATACACACACACTTTTCGACTTCCACGAAATAAAGCTGAGTGAACGAAAAAAAAACAAAGAAAAGTTTTCCCCCCCCCTCAGGCAGCTTTAATGCGTTCGGAGCTTTCAATTAGCATCCACTACGTGATTGGTCCCAGGGTAAAACCGCGTAAGGGAAAGTTTCGAGGAGTCGCGTGTGTCCGAGCCCTCATCCCTTTGTACTGTAACCGCAGCATCCCTTTCTGTCTTTAACACGACGAAAGCTGCGTAGGATGAATTTTTGTTAAACGTTAATTTCGTCAAATATATTTACCACAGATATACGTACGTTGAACGATCTAACGGAAATATATTGAATGACGTAATAATTTGAATTTTTTTTTTCGTTTACCTAAAACAACAATTTTTCGATTATGACCAACCTGGCAGATTATGGTACTCGAGTGTTTTCTTTCCGAGGGAGAACAAAAGAGAAAAGGTAAAGTTTCTACGAAACTTGGGCGAACGCTTCGTTTTCGTGGAATCGACTCATTTCTGTTGATATAGTCGATTCGACGTAAAAATTTACGATAATACTTTTCCTACGTAGCCTAAAATAATGTTATTCCGCTCCATTAATGCACTGCCGTTTCTGACCCGAATAAAACTAAACTGGCAGCGACACGATCCGTGTATAAACATACGTACCTGTATGTATGTACACGCGCGAACGTCCCTTATGTAATAGAGAGGGGTAGTAGTATATTTATATACAGCTGCCACCCCATTGAATCTCTGTACTAAAGCGCACGCCACACCCCCTAGCTTACCGACGATTTGTATTTAAATTATAATTAGAATCTTTTTGGCGTATAGTAGGGGGGAGGGGCGAACAAACGAACAAAAGCGATTCAGCAATTTGAGAAAAAAAGAGAAGGGCTCGTTTTCAACGCGCGACTGGAAGGGGATTAGCAGGCGTTTAATTCCAAGTGGACTTATACAGTCTGGATACTTTATACGTTACGTAGATATACGTAAATTTGGAACTGGTATTGAAACGAAAGAAAAAAGAACCATGTACATCGGTATCCTAGGGAATTTTGTGTTTTTCTTATTTTGACTTTTCGTAATGATTAAACTTTTTCAAATACTTCTGAATGTTCTTTTAGTGGGGGATCTGACGAATTCACAGTTTGGACCCTTTCGCCTTTGCGGTGAACCTAAACGTTGTATGAATTACATAAAAAATAAAATCTGGGGTCCCTAGGGTGACGAAAGAATGGCTTTGGGTATTTCGCAAGCCGACTACGGGATATGAAGTATTTATTGCCCATACATTTTATACCCGGAGGGGATTGAGGGGAGGGGGTGGGGCGAGACCTACGGGATCTCCATAACGAAATCGATCTCTCCTTTATCTGCGAATTTTCACACCTGCCATCAAATAGCCTTTGAGCTTTAATATTCGCCGATTTATCGACGGCTCTTTGGCAATGCCATTAGACGTTGACGGTGGGCGTTTTGGCGAAAGTCGTAAAATTTTCTTTTTTTAAATATCGAAAATCCGGGTCATTCTCAAACACGGCATTTGATCTCGCTTCTGGCCTTACGGGTGTCTGGAAGCTCGAAAAAGCTCAGCCGTTATTTTTACCAGTAGCGAGAGCTTTAACGGCTCTTTTCGAATGGCTCTTGGAAAATGGACGTCCGGAAGCCGGCGGGGATAACGTGGCAATGAAATTTTTCAAAAGCATTCGCTTTCCAAACTTTCATCCCCTCTGCCTACCCCTATTAGACGATAGGGGACGATACAACTGAATTTCTCTGCGGTCGATTCAAAGGGATTAATAAGTTACGTAAAGCCGATTATGTTCTTCGACTTTGGATCATAGTTAATCTTTGCCTTCGTTTTCTTTTGATAAGGATTCTTCGATAAATAATTAACGCATTACGATTTTGTGTGAACGAAAAAAAAAGATGTAATTAAAAATCTTTTTTTACGTATTTTTGAAAAATTCTACATGGACTATTTGTCGTAATAACATTCTTTCTATATCGACTTTATCGATACTTCGTACTTTTGCAAAGACCTGTAGAACCGCTACACTGTCTAGAGTCACGTCGGACTCTTCTTATTTGTATTTCTGTATACTTTACATAGCTAATATATGTACCCGCATACATCTAATACATAAAAGATCAAATCTCTTTATATATTAGGCCATAGGAATTCTCGAGAATTTCATATAGATATACAAGGCGCGTAAAATAAAGCATGAGAATTTCTTATCGGCAAAATAACATCTTCCGAGTCTTTTTTTTTTCATATTTTCAAGTTTCCAATATCGATATTGGTACAGTCCGACTCAATATACAGTGGGGCTCCGTGTGACTTGAATTACTTTTATTAGGAGAAACGTCCTTATCCGGAATCGCGATTAATTTTACGGATGACTCTTATCAATGGAAGAATAACGCGAGCTTCCGGTTATTCACGAAAGTAGCTCTTTTGTTTTTGGCATAAAGTCGCGACTCTCCTCCATCGGGATGATAAACTTTCGAAAGATTAAGTCGAGATGCTTTCTTCGAAATTGTCTCGAGCTCTGCCATCCCATACTACTTTTCGTGTATTAAATTCGAAAATGACGTAATCAACGAGATAATCAATCAATCGATACAGCGACAATTTTTTGATTTTTTAAAAACCAAAAATCAACTATACAGGCGTAGACTTCAAAATCCCATCAATTATCAGTATCGAACGTTAAAGTTCGAACTTGTATCACGTATTGGCATTGGTCTATCTCTTTTAAACGAACCTGTAGTGGATTGGCATTTCAATCTAAAAACTGGACGATGAGAAATTCAGCGAAATGGGTTTCCCTTTTAGACGTATGTACGAGCAATGTAGCAACTGTAAGGTGTCCATTTCTTTTGTAAGATCCAATACCGGTTTGACCAGATTACGCGCAATGATCCCTATTTAATTGACCCTGGACTTCATTCACTGTCGCGCCAGAATCATCGAGTGAATTCACTCTTTATCTTCCCGCGATTACACTGCAAAAATTGACCAGGTCATCAAGATCGAAATGATCGTGAAAATTTGCAATTTAAAAAAGGAAAAACCCCATAAATCCTTATATTTTCATTCTACGTCTATAAATTTCACGTCGTTCCGTCGGTGACGTCACGGGAGGTTACGAATCGAATTAAATATCGTGACGTCACCGTGAAATCTTCCCCTTCAGGAATAACTTCCGCTTCCGCCATACGCGAATCCTGTCCTGTATTATCTGCCACGATTCGCGAGAATTTCGCACACAGGTGCACCACAAGCCACACGCATGTATATATATATACACACACTACAGTTATACGTAACTTAGAACAATCCTATAATAAATAAACCATACGAGTATAAAAATGCATATAATTTTCTCAGAATCAAAATTCTAATGCATTTTTTATATATGGATGCAGAGGAAAATGCACTTTTTGCAATTACCGTAT
This sequence comes from Pachycephus smyrnensis, assembly GCA_030142225.1. NCBI lineage: Eukaryota > Metazoa > Arthropoda > Insecta > Hymenoptera > Cephidae > Pachycephus > Pachycephus smyrnensis. The sequence continues at coordinate 313,148 of JARQST010000707.1, forward strand.
CTATCGATGACGTACGAGCATTCCAGAAGATTCCATTACAGCCGGCTTCGCGCAGTCGTTAAAAAGTTAAATTATGCAAACGAGTCGCGTGCGCCATTTTTTTTTGGTCTGGCCACACACGATATTTCACGGCCTAAAATCGTATCTGCGGCATTTATTTTTCTTTTTCGTGCCGATCTACGCGTATCTTTGGGGCCATGAACGATTGCCCGCCGAGCGAAAGGGAGGTTCGCGTGATATAATTTATCTGATTTATTGTAATAAATATGATATTATCGGGCAAAGTGCTTTGTCACGAGCAGTTTAGTTTTTTGACAATGAAAATCCATGAATTTCTTTATCCATAGCATTATTTATTTACGCATGCTCGTGCATGCGGGTCACGTGTATATTTAAAAAGGAAATACGTATTACGTAATTTTGGAATTTTAATTTCACTAATAATCACATTAATCCTTATTATAGAAAGATCTTTTTTTCAACCCCTTTGCCATAGGCGCAGCTATATACATGTATAGTCACTGTCGACAGTGAAGGAATTGAATTTTTTTTTGGGTGCGGTTTCCAAAGGGGTTGAACTCGTTGCAAGGGTGAATTAATCGAAGAACAAGAGTTACGCGTGGGTAGGTAAAGGGTTAGGAAGCCACAAAATGGCGCGGGCACTGTAGAATTAAGTTTCCTGTATAAGGGGTTTATAGTTGGATCTTGTAAGCACGATTAAATTTATTTACCCCATCTTGGACTAAGCATACAGGGTAGTGAAAATGGAATGCAAACACGGGTGGGGGATGATTATATAAGAGTTACTTGATTATTTTGAGTATGGATGTAAGGAGGTGCTTGGTGGCGTAAACGAAAATGGACGCAAGTCACCTGGGATTCGCGTAGTAATAATAAACTGTAAATAAAATTATTAAAATGTGATTCAAAGTACTTGTAAATTTTGATCACCGTATATATTTAAAAAAAAATACCAAATCGCACGTGTCCCACGTCAAAGGAACGTTTTTAATCGTCGTAATTAAACGTCGAACTAATTAATCCGTACAATTAATCAATTAAAAACAGACTGCACCGAACAAAAATTAATCGCATGATAATTCGAATTTCGGTATGCATACAGTTACTAATTACCACGTTAATTACACAGTCGTGTTATATAATATCATCGAAATTAGTCAAGCATATTAATCCCCAATTAACGTAACATCAAATTCCCCGGTTAAACGTGCGTCAACATAATAAAAATAAATTACAACAAACCGTCACGCGTGGGACACTTAATAAAACTTAATTGAACGTCGTAAAAAGTTGTCGGACTAAACATAAAAAATTCAAAAACCAAATAGATTTGTTATACTCAAAATTTTCGGGTCGGACCAGTAACTTACGGTATCCCCTTCACGGCGTCCTTATCGGACGCCCATGAATCATGCTATCGGCAGAAAAATGGGTCGACTTAAAATTCAGGACTCGTCATTTGTACCAACATCCTGAAACTATCATCCCCCACCCCAAATCGAGGGGGATGTTGCGTCAAAGGGTGGGGTATGAAAGTCTCGTTATAAATTGCCTTAAAAGCCGTGTCTTATTGGGGCAATACATCGGGTCAGGTTGGCGTCGTGTATTCGCGTATGTATATAACACGTACGGTCACCGTTCAGGCCCACGTGAACCCTGAACCTTAGCAGTCGGCCCACGGGGAATGAATTTATTGCGTGCTGTACCGTCACGCCCTTAGACAAATGGTCGTCCCCTCGATTTATAGTCGTTCGATCGAAAGAGCCCGCATAAATTGCGTCACTCTAAACTTCCCGATTTCACGGGCAGAACAGAGTGCGTTATTGTCTTTATACCCAGTTGAGAACTAGCCCAGAGGTATTGCGTCATCATTATATTACCAAGTAAGGTTAGGTCTTGGTGGTTCACCTAAAAAATCGTCCAATCGCGTCACTGCTTTGGCTACTTGGGAAGCCACCGAATGACGTCACGTCACTCGTAACGATCAATGATATTTGCCGTAAAAAAAATCCCAAAAAATTTTCAATTTTGCTCTTACTACTTCGTAGCACAGGTTAGGTTGGTATTAAAGGTTGATTTTTCGCAAAACGGCCTTATTGTCCTTTGTAATAAAAAATTCATCCACTTCTTCCAAAGTATCCGACCTCTTGGTTTCCACTGTAATTTTCGCAACGTCACCGCGCAACGCTGTTGGTGATTTATGAATTCTGAATGAGTGGACGTTTCTCGGCGTCGACGTCGACGTCGGTCTTATCTATTTCTCGTGGTGAATACGCGGGCTTTGTACCCAATCTCAAGTTTCGTGTTTGTAACCCACGGAAATGGATACGTGGGACACGTAGTACATAGAGTGGTTCTGTATGTATATATATATATACCTGTATATATAATGCTACTGTTGTAGCAAGACCATGTATCTTATTTACCTCTTGGTAATGGACGTCCCTTAATCAATTGATACATTGCTTAATGGTCAGCTATAGTTATTTCTACGTATCTCTGTATAACTGTATACATACATTTTTTTCTAGCGTTTTACAGAAACTTCCAAAATAACATGGTAAATTGTTCGATGGGAATTCCACGAGGAATTTCAGCCGTTTTCTACGTCAATACGGCGAAACTATCCAATTCCCTAGTTTTCGTCTACAGAGACTTTCGGTTCGATACAGTCGACTACGCTATCTCAATATTAATTTAAATCCCATCCCTTATCGTGGACGTTGAACGTAAAAAAAAATATCACCTTCGATTTTACGTATAAGGAAGAAATTTCGTTTCCTTTATTCACGTCGTTGCAGCAAGGGATGGTTTTTCTTCGCGTTTCTCTGCGACGTCTAAGACAGCAGGGGATGAAACCTATGGGGATAATATTAAACGGCGACAGGACGGAAACTATCGAGAATCGAACGATCTCGTTACGTGGAGAAACGGGGGGCGGAAGTGTAAGTAATTTTTCCTTTGTTCTCGATAAAGGCGCGACACGTAAGAGTCAGGTACTTCCGGTAGCAGCCCTTATACGTTCTCGCCACTCGATTACTATTGAACACCGGTGCTTATCTCTTTTTTCGTTTCTTTTTACAAAAAGTCGAAATTCAACCGTATGGATTTTTATTTCATTTTTTCTAGTCTTTCAACAGTATTGATAACAATAAAATAAATACGATTGATACGCGCCAAGCAATCTTCATGACCTTATTCGTTACCTTGTTTCCCGTTTACGCAACGGCCATTACGCCTGGCGATAATTCCAGTGGAAAATGCAGTTTTAAAGTGTTCCGAGTAATAACCATAGTGATCAGTATACAGCGAGTATTGGACACAGTGGTTAACCATGATTAGCACGAGTGTCTGGGTGCACTTTCAATTGGGGTTAATAGAACGTTCCGTTTGGATACTCCATGGGACGAGGAATAATAATAATAATCTTCAGGCAGCTGCATCCATCGTATATCTTCTTAAGGTACAAAGGAGCAATCTATCTCATATGCTGTGTGTATATATATATATAGAAGGATCACAGAAAGTGGTGGTTTTTCAGATTACTTTATCGTTTCTAGAAAATCCGTAATTTTCTACTCCAAATGGCGCGACCCGTTTAACAGAACCACAGCAAAGTCGATTCCTATATGTAACATAATACCGGTCCCTTATCAAAGGGCGATAATTTCTTCGAGATTGTTCCCTTTTATTTCATCTTGTAAATAATAATAATATATAATTTTCAAAGAAAATCCTTCGCAGCATCCCTCGCCCAGTCTTTCGCTCCAGTGGAGCATCTATTCATTTTAATCTGAAAGTTTAACCTGTCCCGGGGTAATAAAACGCGGCGAAGTTTAAGGGTCGTGTTTTAGGGTTGGTTTATACGTACAGCGTCAACCCTCCCTGGCTGATCTCTATATCGTCGCGAAGAAAATGTCCGTCGAGTTGACACAGTGTCGTCGGAAGAAAAAAAGAGAAGAAGTTCGAAAACATCCTTACAAGCATAATCAAGGCATCTGGAATTCGTATGCTTTGGAGCTTCGATGTTTTTGCGTCACTGATATTTTGTTGGAGAATAATGGTGGGGTGGGAGGAGGAGGGGGTGGAGGGGGGCTGCTCCCGGTCTCGGCTCTCCTATTAAAAATTGCTGGACGCGTCTTTGAAATTTAACGACGCAAACAAATGCCTCGTGGAGCAAACAGAGATTGCGAGGATACTGGGAGGGGTGGGGAGGGATGGAGATGAAAATTCTCCACTACCTCTCCCCTCGTTATCATAGTCTTCAAATTTTCAGGGTGAATAAGCCCAAGCGAGGCACCCGTCGACCCTGCCTGGCAACAACCCTTGTTAAGGTACTATTTAAATTTTCAGACTATTGTGGTTAGGCTGTCTCATCACTTCCGTTTTTGGGGGGAAGTTGGAATTCTATGGCTATTATGCAACTTTATCTACCCTTATGTTACGATATGAACAATGTATGTATATATATTCGCTAGGTTGCTGAGAATGGTCTTGAAAATTATTCTATGACTTCAACGCAGTCAACTGCTTTATATATGCCTGAGTAAGGCATGTCGCTTTTATGCAAATATCTCTTGGGGACTATTAAAGCACGCTGCATAGGAATCCTGCAGAAGGATAAAAAGCTTTTCTTTTTTTCTTTGTTTTTCTTTCTTTCTATATGCCTTCTCTCTCTCTTATGTGAAATGTAACTTTCAAAGCCCGAGAAAAATGGCGGCTATGCTCATCTACCCGCCGGAACAGGAAAGCTTCGACCAGACATAGTCCTTTCCGTTATAATGGCAAAAAAAAATTTTCTATTGATTTCTAATATTGATTATTGTTCGTGTCAATGTTTTAGTGGAAACTAGGTGAACTTCTGGATTAATCCAATTATACGTGTCATTGATACTGCATTCTTTACTTGTAGTCGTTCTTTTTTTCTTTTTTATTTCTTTCTTTGTTTTTTAACGATAAAATAACGGCGCTTGCATGTTTCACGAAGAAACGTAACTCGTATCTAGGCGCAACCTCGCACGTACGATTTTCGATTCACTCCGAAGTGATAGGATTTTCTAAATTGCCTGACACCCAAGTTACGTGGTTACGCAAGGGGGACTGGAAATATCGATTAATTCCATGAATTTCTGCTCTCGGGTGATTAGCAACGAATTTCACATTCGAGAGCTAGATTGTTCCCATTTTGGTATTCATCTGTCTCTACTTCATATCTAGTATCTGTCGAAAGCTTCACTATACATATATACATGCATACCAGAAATTCCAAAATGAATAAACTAAAATTTAGTAGGACAGTAAAAATTCTATTTTTCGATTAATCAGAGAAAAAACAAGAATCTTACGTTTCCTCTTCTTTTCCTTTCGTACAATAAAGTTTCTAAAAGCTAATAAGAAATCTCACATCGCGAGTGCCTTGTTACTGGTGTTTCCTATAATGGAAAAGTTTCAGCGAGCGTATTAGCGCCGTTCCAAAGTCTTGCCAAATATCCCTGTAATTAGTACAAGGCCAAATTCGGTTATCGTCAAATTAACAAAGTCGATTAAGACCTGACCGTCTTAAAAGCTCGTAAAGCGTAATGCCTCCCCCGTTCTCCGTTTTATTCTTATCCGCGATATTCAGATCTCGCTGGTTCACAACTTTAAAAGTTGCCGGGGTGTCGTGTATATCTATACAAGCTTCGAAATAACTCTTTCCCACTGACACTCTTATCGTTAACCCTGAAAACTTTTCACGAATTTTGTTTCCACGTTGCGCAATCCTATTTTATCGATAAGATCAATAGATACTGCTCTATGCTTCAACTACTCGACAATAATCTCAACTTCACGTGGACTTGGCCTCAACCCTTTTTGCACTACCCCAATCAGTATTGCATCAACAAAAAAAGAACCAAATTATCATAATCACAATAATCGCACAAAATCTGAATTCTAAATTAATAAATAATTATTAATAATAAGGAGTGAAGCCCAAAATAAAATTACATACAAAAAAACGAAACCAAAGCTACAAAAAATACCCCCTAAAAAAATATCTACAACACAGTATAATACCCCAAAAATGTCTTAATTGCTGCAGGATTTTTTTTTTATAAATCACGTAAAATCTCTTATTTCAAAACAACAGAACAATCATAGTCCAACAATTAATTAAAACAAATATCATCCAGCTGTTGTTACGCGAAGCGACAATTTACCTGCTGCACTTGGTTCTCGCCGGATAAAGAAGTGCATCTCGACCCAAGATGCACTTCCCTCAAGCATCCGTATCTATGCGAAACCCTGAATCCCACTAAAGCAAATGCCGTGCATCTCTTGAGTGCGTACCTTATTTCAGGAGTGACACAGAGTAGGTACCCAGACAGTGTAAAAGACTTCGCGAAAATAAGTAAAAGGCGAAATATCACACCGATGCGTTTCCGCTATTTCGTTGTAAAATAAAACCGTCTTTCGTTCTATGCACTTTTTTAATTGCCCGTTGCACTGTACGACGCGCTTTATTATCGCGATGAATATGCAAATGATATGCTGCATTTTTTTTCACTAGATAATGTTTCTCTATGCTGGATTATTAACCGTAAAATTAGCGATGCGCTTACTGCGTCCATTCGAACGATATCGAGTGCAGATTCGATACGAATGCAGTTCGGTGCTTATCCGCTTTTGTCACTAATGTGATAATCGCTTGAATTTCGCGATATTACGATAACGGGAATAACATTAGCTGACCGTTCCTCTGGGAAATTTACGTTTCCCATTTACGTGTTTGTCTGCAATCATTTTTTATTAACGAGGTGACAAATATTTTTTTTTTCCTTGATACGCAACGGATCGTCCCTTATCTTCGACGAACCGATATCCGAATCGATAACAAAAGTTTGAAGACGTAAAAAGAATTTTTTTATTTTTCAAAACATTCCAAAAGGACTCAATTGTAACGAGGAGAAATAACAATGTTTAATTAACGTTTTCGCCTTAATGCTTCTATAGACTAATTACTGGTCCATTGTTTACTCTACCGACAAGCACTTTCAGACACTGCTTATGTAATTTAGATGTATTACGTAATATCTACTCTACGGCGTATATATATATAGTATATATCAGTGATATATATATATATGTATATCAGTGAGTTCATATGTAGATGATCATGTGTATAAAGTAGAATTAATGATAGCACGCATGGAATACAATTGGGTTAATTATCGGTATAATTGTTTTGGCGTATTTGCAAATTTTTCATTGTCTAAATATTGCGCGTACACCCTGTATACGATATCTGCACAAAAGCAATCTTCGTTGTAGTATATTAGGTGAGCACGAAAAAAGGAGTTGTCCGAATATATTGAGTCGGTCGAGTACGAAGTTTTTGCATTCTCCAAGTTTTTCAAAAGCTCCTAGAAACTATCTTTTCACTCACTTTCTCTTTCTTTTTTCGACAATTTTTCTTTTTCTTTGTATCCTACTCCGAATCACGAACAAGGCAAATCCATTCGCGGTATACGTTCCTTATTACCGCAAGATTCCCTGGTTCGCGTTTTTCTTTTTTTTTCGTTCGTTCAAAACTTTCCGAATGAAATCTCTTCCGCATCCCTTAGGTATTGGAACTTCCTTTTGCTTTTTTCTCTCATTTTTTTTCCTTTTTTTTTGACGAAAAGTTATCTTGCTCTATATATGCAGGGATGATCGTATACGTTATTAACGTAGAAGCCGAAGGGGATGCTACATTCGATTATGGATATTTCTATACGCCTAAGGTGTTAAAAATTGGGAATCCCGCAGCTTTTGGCTGTTTAACTCGGGGGTGGGGGTGGGGGGGACTGAATACATACGCGCCAAAAATTCATATCCGAAAACGATTTTCATTAATGCTAATGGGTTTACGAATAGCCCAGCTAAACGTTTCACGGCTCATATTAAATTTCGCGAACAATGGCGATTCGATCGATGCTAAAAGATAAGAGAAAATATCTTAGGACAAGACTATCAGATTTGACTGCAATGTTTCGCGCGGCAATTACGATAATTAGTTGAATCGATTGATCGAAGAAGCAAAATTTTGTCTATAATGATTAAGCGTACGAAAAGCAATGGAAATTTGGAACGTCGATCGTGATATTAGAATATCTAAAATTAGCTGTAGTTTCATCGAATTTGTATTAATTCAAAATAAGCCAGAAAATCGATCCCATTATCAAAGCTTCGTCGAATTCCTTATCGTCCCTTAAGACCCAATATCTGTGTCTGTTCGTTCGCCAGGAAGATTTCGAATTCCGTTCGGGCATTAAAGTCGTACGGTTGGTAGCCGTGCATAAGCTGACTGTACTATATCTACTAGGTAAGTCCGTAACGGAAGCTGCGACAGACTCGACGACTATAGAGTTCGCCAGGATAACGAAGGTGAGGATTAGGGTATAGGTTCCTTGGATCAATGACAGTATCTAATCCTCACTTCAGTACCAAGGGCTTTAGATAGTGGAGATAGATCCTTAGTCAAAAGGATCAGAAATTTCCTTGTGCTGCCTGCTAATTTGTGCAATCGTTGCGTAAGTTAATTAATACTCAAAAGAAAAGGTACAAAACCAGAAAATCATTACCACAAGATTTATTACGTATTAAAATTTTGTTATAATTGAAAATTTTTCTATTTAAGCATTTTAAAAAATATTTCATAACCGATTGGTAATTCGTTCTTGTATTATTTGTATATGGTTTTTTTTTGTTTTGAGCTTTTTCCAATATGGATGCAAGTTAGCGACCGTAAATAAAATTCCCAATAAAATTCATTCTTGACTGAGGCGCATTCGGCTCATCCCTGAAAAGGGCCTCATTAGTTTCAGGGCAAACAACTTGGCTTTTCTTTTTCCCCATTTCCGGCTACTGTCCAGTGTGTTTTGTTTTCAGACAGAGATCAGCATTGTTACCGGAAGTGCTTTGCGTCTCACGGACGACCGCGAACACTTTTTCTTTTCTTTTTCACGCTTCGCTCATTCCTACCCCCCACTCTGTCCTAAGTAGAGATACTCAAGAGCCACTTTTCTGCCTCAATTTTTTCGCCATCCCTTTACTATCTTTGTATACCCCTACTATCACGTATGGCTATGCCGTGCACAGTAATACCATTTAGTCTTCCGTGAAACGAGTCCGCCATTCGTACAGACTGTAAAGAAAATTGGGAGCGCAATGCTGAAGCAAAACTAAATTTTCTTCCCATGCATATATATTACGGAAATTATTGTACAGTCACTATTCTAGAAATTGGATAATTTTTTTTCTAAATAAAAAGTTCACCCAATAGATCTATATATTTATAAAAAAAAGCAATGCCTGATATATGAAATATAGTACAATTAAATGTATCAGCATGACAATCAATATTTGCATAATCACTGAGACTGTCAAAAAATGACTAAAATTCTGGCATTTATTTTATATAAATTTTTCAATGAAGTACCGCTTGAGTTTGCTGTACGAATGTTTCGATACTGAAGGATACTATCTACATCCCTATCAGTATCGTGGCGGCACGTTTTCAACGCAGCTGTTTTTTTTTGTTTCATCCCCTAAAGAACACACGTACCAAACATTTCGATTTACCGTTCAAATTTAATCGACTAAAACAATTGTCTCCCGACAACGGTATATCCGCGAGGAAAAGAGAAAAGAAAAAAAATTATTACTAGCGGTAATCGAGCCAGTGTTGGGACCCCTGTAAAGTCACATTCCAAAAGAAGACAAAAGGGGATGCTGCCTGGCGTTGTTCCAGGAGGAATCTCTTGGAAGATGTCTGGTCACTCCCACGGCTGTAAGATCAATTCTATTTGTTTTCCCCTTTTCAGGATTTACTTTCTTTCTGCTTGTCCGTTTTTTTTCTGTTTCTTTTTCCCCTTTTTTATTCACTCCATATCCTCAAGGATTTGTCGATCGGTCCAATCGATTCTAAATCTAAAGCGCAGAAACAGATGCTCGAATTTCGCACGATGTCCCGACATTTTTTTTCTTTACGACCCATTTTCAATTACCCTCGGACTTTCTTTTCCGCAAACAGCCATTTTTGTACGAAGCTTAACGAAGTCCGCGTTGCCAACTTTCACGCGCCGAGCAACTTTCTTCCGTTGGTCCATACTTTTTTTTCCTCTTGATCTTAGGAGATACCTCGAACGATACCACGAGAAGAGCTCTTCATTAAACTTTATCTCTTTTCTTCGCTTTTCTAGTTTTCACCAAAAATATATACAAGCAAAGTAGGAAAACTCGTTGCTTGCAGCATCCCATGTTATTGGTATCCTAAGAATGAATGGAATAAGAAACAGAAGAAGAATATCTTTCATTTCTGGATATTGCCATCTCCCTCCCTCTCCCGGTCGATCATACCACAGTGTACAAGACAGATTCATCTCGTACAATGCCCCCCCACAAAATCCTATCCAAGATCCCACTGTACCCAACAAGTACTCACCCCCCTAACTCCATCCTTGTCGAAAGCTCAAGCCTCTTGAGGTCATCAGCACCGGTCCGAATTCTCTCACTCGCGCACGCACTATAGGTCGAGCTTTAAGCTCCGTTCACTTCCTAACCCTCACACCGCGACGCACGATAACTAACTGACTGCTTTATCCTTTTCTCCCCCCATCCCCTATAGGACGGGAACGACCTAGCTCTTCATTTTGAACCGGAAGTAAACAAATAATACGTTGGTTTGGATTTAAACGTTTTTTTATTATCAACTGATAAACAATCTTTTTAACTGCATGCCGTTGCATCTTCGACGTATTTATAATGTTTGAATGAGTATGTATATGATGCTGGATACATTGCGTGTATGGGATGCTGTAGGATTTTTCTTCTTTTTTAAGTTTTATTTCTTCTTTCTTAAGTTTTACACTTCCGGTTTGAAAGCTACGAGTTTGAAAAATAATTTTTTTTTTAGTGACAAATGTAACGGTATGGTGGTTGCTGTTTTGTTTTATAGGAAACTTATTTACATTGGTATTTTATGCAATAGCTACTGCTCTAAGTTCACGGGGTAAGTGGTCGTAGCATAAATCCTGTCACGGGCTCGTGAATTTCACGGGAACGTCTAGAATCACTGAGCCGCGAGAGTCCCCGTAAATTTTGTCATAGAGAGAGAGAGAAAGAGAGTGACGTTTTGTAACGAGGGTCTAAAGCAATTTTCGGGTTGCTGCTAAATTTACATAAACGTGAGAATTTTTACGGTGGGACCTTACCTGCGTACAGCACTGCTTATCCTTTGTTGGTCCAGTTTAATGAATCTGTGACTGTCTCCAGCAGCCTAACGTGTCCGTTATCAATTTAATCCAATCGCACTTACCAAGGGTTACAGCCCTTCTAAAAACGACAAGACCGAATTTCATCGGACGATTAAAAATTTATAAAATCCATTCGAATCAGTACTGATCATATACAAAAATGATTTATTGATTTCTATGTCAAATACCGTAGTATTACGTCATTCTTTTTTCCTTTTTTCTTTGTAAATTATCTTCCCCAATCTTATCAATCCAATCATCCCTCGATTCCCCCATTTCTATCGAAATATCAAGAAAATTTGAGCTTCCAGCAGAGACGTCCGTAGAGACCCTTACGAATCGGTAGCTCCAGTCCTATATTCCACAGTCAGCATCCCTCTTCTCGTAGGGGATGACAGACAGTTAAGTATGTATGCGTGTCTGTCGTCTCATCGAAATAGCAAGTATTTGCATTTATATGGATGAATAAGTGTGCGATCTAAAAGTTGTATAGGGTCGGTATCGAGGAGGGGTGGGGGCGTTACGAGGGTGTAGAAGGGGGATGGAACAGAGGGGATGACGATGCTTGAATTTACGGCTTCTTACATCCGCTTTTAGAAATAACATTTTATATGGATATATTTCGCCATAAGACACTTCAAGCACTTCCCGTGCAGTTAGTAATAAGTAACATAAATTCTTACGTAACGATCGAACTTCCCCCCTCGTGCCCCTTCCCCCCCGTCCCTAATGGCAGTATAGCTACTTTCCTCGAATATTTCTACAAACTTGTATGATTTTACCTATTTCTTAAAAAAAAAATGTTTTTCTTTACAACAATAATATCTGACACTGTATACATTTTCTTACGCAACAGAGCATCAACGTTGATCGGACCGAAAATTTTGGCAATGAACTTACTATGTCAGTTCTGTGGTTGTCACAGGCTGTCTGTTATTTAATAATTTTTTTATTTTTAAATCAGTATACTTGGTTTATTGCGATAAAGTTATTCGTGCGATAAACAAGCTATCAATTATTTTCCATGTTGATCGAACGGGCCAATAATCCCAAGTTATTCCGGACAACGTCAATGTATCATACACATTGTTTGGGCATCCAGCAATGGCGGGCTTATAATTCGATATGGGGATGCAAACCCCATGCGAGCCATACGTCCAGTATGTGCGACATGCAAGACCCAGCAGCCGCGTGCAACCCCATGATTGTATAACCGAAGCGTTGGCAATAGGACGTGTCTACCTGCGAGTGTGTTATACCCGTCCGCCGTGATGCATGATTGATCACGGCTAACCTTGTTGCGTAATTAATTTGAAATAATTACCGTTATAACCAGAATTAATGATCGCTCTTATCGCGCGCACAGGGAAATTATATCTATAAAACGGAATTCACGGCTAATAGCCCAAAAACGTATCTTACTTATTTCCGCGATTAAATTCGTTTCCGATAACGAAAAAGAATTTTTCAAAAAACCATAAAAAAGAAACCAACCCTAAAAAACTGTTTTGCGTGACGTTTAAGTTCGAAGTAAAATTTTTCCCGCCAATAATCTTACGCGTGACTATGTTAACGTCAAACGGCTGATTTCATCATCAGCGTCGATGCGTTTTTCTAAGTGGGACTAAGGGTGAAAAAGGGGGATGAAAGTACGAGAAGAAAATTTCCGATAAAAAGTATTCGTACCGTTAAAGCCATTGTGAGATGAAACCAATTACACCGGGGAGAGTGAGAGGGGGATGAAAGTGCGAAATTACTGCAAAATACGTTTAAGCGCATGCGGAAACCGCAAATCCCTTGTGCCGCGGGCAAAACCCAGAGTGGTCAGGTATTTTCAAGAGGGATTCGACGTCATGATAATAGCGGTCCAGATCTCGAGATGCTCTCAATGCCCGAAGAACGTAGCTACAGCATCTCCTTTAAGAGAAGGTCTATACACGTCCGATATACGTTTGCATCTGGGGATCCCAGCATCTATATATATATATCTAAATAAAAAAAAGTATGCGGTCCATTTCAGGATCTGTTTCAATTGATAACATTTCATTGGACGAACTATCTGTGCCCAGCGCGGCAATTCTATTGCCATTTTATTTCAAGCTGACCCCAAGAACCAGGCGTGCCAACTTTTAATATCGGACAGCTTCCTTTCTTCGTAACAATCCTCGAGCCCGGTGCACTTACTGGCTCGTGGCCATTTTCAAATCCAAGAAGAAAAAGAAGACGCTCTAATATTTCTGTGGAACCGACTGTACCCTTGGACTATACCAACCACTGTACTCATATGAGGGTATCTATAGATATGAGAACTAGGAACCATGATCCCAGGATATCTTATGGATACAATCTTATACGAGTGTATATCTATATACATGGCAAGTTAACAGAACGTATTTCAATGGGAATTAAAATGGCTTTCTCGAATCTCGAAAGCTCTTATTGTATACATTTTTTTTCTTTCTTTTTTAATAATCCACGTGATGGAATCAACTGGAGCTTTAACAATGGTCGTAGTAGAGCTTTACACAGTGTGTGTATATATATATTCTATAGAGTAAAAGATGTCATATGAAAGATCCTGGGTCACTCCCCCTTGAATACCTATTCTCATATTTATTCTTTCGATTAAAGTGTTATTGATCTCTTTCCCGAAGAAGGGCAGTGTGGGTAATATTATTTGACGGTAGTGGTACCCAAATTAAAAAAAAAGAAAGATAACGATAAAGGAAAAATGTTTCTATCTCTCTTCGGAGTAACCCGAAAGCCAGTTGCATTTACATTATCAGAGTATAAAAGTCGAAAGTGTATATTCTTCAAAGGTTTTCGATAAAATCGATAATAATGACGTCATATAAAGTTTCCCATTTCCCAGTTATTCCGCTTGAAACCAGGGTCGATTCTCGCCAAGAAGTCGGAGCTTATTGGGGAAGTGTACGCAATAAAAATGCAATTCAAAATTATCTAAGCGAAGATCGCTCCGAGGCTCATTATGGGCGCATACGAATTTCATGATTAGAGAAAGTGGAGGGTGGTGGCGAGGTGGGGGTGGGTAGGGGTAGGGGAACTATCCGTCCCTTCGTAATTGCCTAAGCATTTGGAGGCTACGAGCAATAAGAATAAATGGCATTATCGAGTGTAACCTGTGGTGGGTTCCTATGCGAAAAAGGGGATGAAGTCCGGACTAGAGCTTAAGGGTAAAATTCACAGTGACTCCCAAGGCGTTCCCAAGCATGGATTACGACGAAGCCCTTTACCCTTTGATTAGCCTAATTTCATCCTTAGAATCTTCATGCCCGAGGAAATTGTCCGAAACTATTTCTCTGGCCGTCGACAGATTTAAGAGTGACGCCATTTTGGGAAAGGGTGGTTGGCTTCTCACGGTTACTCGTCTTGAAAGGGATAATCAGGACTAACTTGGGTAACATGGTGAGTGGGGAGGGGGTGGGAGGGGGAAGAAAAGGAATTCGACGCCTTGCGTCGTAATGCTCGTGTCCCACTACGGTTCAATTCCGTTCTTTCGCACACACGACGCCATTCTGAAATTGCATGAGACTTTTCCTTCTTTCGGGCAATTTCGGCCTCTTCTCTGTTTGATCTATTACCAAGATAATGGCTGGGGCTTGATAGGAAAGTATTTTTCTAGCGGAGTTAGATACGCTTTCAGTCGTTCAATTTTCTTGGGAAAACTCGGTGAAAATAGAAAGTAATATATATATATATATATATAGTAGTACAGGGAATTATTGAACTTTTGTTATTTTCTAGATCACTTTCTACGTTAGGTATTAAATGAAAGAAAATCTATTAGACATTTATCAGTCAAATTTGTCTATATACGAATTAATCGTGCGCGAACGCACCCCCAAATATTTATCAAGGAAAGTCGAAAGGAGCCCGGCGAACTTTTCATTGAATTTCCAAGTGTCTTTGACAGTGACCTCATCTGTTTAAAGAAGAAACGTTCGGCCGAACACCCTTGGAGAAAATGGGGGTCGCGAGCTGCACCCTCGAGGGTTCGTAATATAATATTCTTATTAGAATTCATAGCACGCTTGACCGCGATTATCATAAGGTGCAGATCGCTTTTTCCCTTCACCCCCTCCCCCCCCTGAACCTGACACGGCCATTTTCCCTCCATTTGACTTACAATCATATATTTCAAATAAGAATCCATAGGAACATACACAAACCCACCCCCTAGGCAAAATAAAATAAAAAAACGTATACTCATGCATTACCAAAATATGAACTCAAAAATAAATCCAAATTTCAATATACATATATATACACACATACACGGTATAATCGATTGTATAAAAAAATAATCTTGAAAAAATACCTATAGGTAGATTACGTAACTTTTTCCAAAAAAACGTTAATGTTTCTTTGACACTGTCAAAAGTTCGCGCGGATGATCCTGGCGTGCCGGAAACTACGTCACGAAGCTTCGATCGAATAGAGAGCACGGTGGAGAGTTTCCGTTGTCGTGTCTTTGATCGGGAGAAGCCTTGTCTGGCTAGTACAGCGCCACTTCTCCTGTTCTCACCGATCGCAGTTAATTCAATGGAATCCACGGTGTACGGCGCCATTGTGCAAACGTAAGTTCGAACGGTTCAAAGTGTATCGGGTGCAGGTCAGTTCATCAAGTCAAAGCATCGGCAAACTCAATTGGATTACGCGAATCCCTGTTAATCACGAAGACCTCCGTAGCGCCGCGACGCCACAGGCAGCGATACGTTTCGGTAGCGTCGGGTGGGCGTAGAATGGGGATCGGGCACAGATGCATTGTGCGCAATACCAGAGTTTGAAGTACCCTGCAACAAGCGATGCACTTTTGACCTTTGCAACCTCTCTACTCACCCTTGCGTATATTTCAACCCCTACGAGCCAGGATAGCTTCGGCCTACTTTGTATCCAGACCGAAATAGCAGTAAAGCACGTTTTCACTGGTATTACGTCAGAAAACGTGCAGTTCTTATTGCCTGGCAATAATACATCCTGTAATCGATAATCAATAAACTTCTTTTTTTCTGATATTGATACCCGACAGTCGTCTAGATAACTGGATGTTTATTGTATGTGAAAATAGGTAATTCTTGTTCTATCGATAGGCCTGGGTACTCTTATAATTTTATTTTTTTTCTTTCGTTTGTTTTTCAAATTTTCCTTTTTTTCCCCTAACATAATCGACTGATCGATATAACTCTACGGTTAATTACGTCATTTGGTATTGTCAATACTCTTTTGTCCCACTGTACCCCTCCGTGCCTTTGTTTTCGCGAAAACACGTCAGAGTGTCGACACTTCGCGAACACTCGTCCCCTAAAGTAGGTTCGTCATACGTATGACGACTGTTGCCCGTAACCCCCTGTTTAATTTGTTAACCGGCAAAAACAATATGGCGCGTAAACAATGTCACTGGGTTCAATTGGCAAAGAAACAGGGAACGTTCGAAACTGAAGCTTTTAATGGACTGTACCGCTGGAGAACAATTTACACACTGATCACCGTTACTCCACTGTTATCCCGGTTATTCCGAAGCGTCATCGATATCCCAATCACGTGTGTTATTCGAAACGCAATTTATATCGGAGTACGTATAATGGTTTATTGGGGCAGATTTTGCGGTTTATATTCTGCACTACGATCTACACTACATCATTAATTTACCACGTGCTGCTTCCGCTATCTATAGCCACCTGCGGCGTGTCGTATAACTTTCCAAGTGTGGCTGAAATATATATATATATTATAAAATTCATGATAAGTCAATAGTGTACTGGTACAGTATAATCACTGTAATAAATATTACAGTAGGACTGTACAGTGTTTGAAAATAAATGAATCGTCACCCTAAAATTACACTGAGGGTAAAATTGAAATTAAAAAAATATATTAAATTATATACCAAATATAATAAAAATTTCTCAATAAACCACCTTTCATATAGTTCATACATTAATATATTTTTGATCTTTGTATGCATCTTCAATTTTTACGTTATCACAGAGCATCCAATTTTGTGTATATATATATATATCTCAGTTGCCATCAGCAATAAAACCGGAAGTAGAAAAAGCTTCTTCTTTCTACAAAACCAAGTGAAAAAAATCCTGATACATACCACAGCTTCCGATTCATATATCCCACTAGCAGAGCCGATGCTCGAGAAAATATCCGATATAATCTCTCAGATGGTACTTACCTACCCCAATTCTCGCTCGTCAAATAAAATCGTAAAGCAATACCTACAGTGAGATCCTGATAGAATTTCCTTTCTGTACTGTAAAGCTTTATATCGTAAGTCAGTAGGTGGATATAATTGAAGCTGAACTATTCAAGTATCCTACAAAGGGATTCCAGGTACAAGACGTTTGTCCTATTCATTGTGTTCCATCGAGGGTAGGTATCTGACAGGGTGAAATCCACCCTCGAAATTTCACTACACTCCTCCTTGTTATATCGACTCGAATTCAAGGGACGTACGTCTGCACTTAAACTTGCCGCCCATTTTGGGGTAAAGTCAAGCAGAAATGAATGGAGTTAGAACAGTACGTAGCAAAGGACTGAAGTATAGAGTCGTAGTATACAGTAAGCAAGTACAGCAAGTACAGCAAGTGAGTAGATTTGGAGGATCAGGAACTCTATATAGAACGTGTACGTGTAGTAGGAGTTCATTCACCTTCCAAAGTAGAATATTGAAGTTACAGCAATGGTCAGCTCCAGGAACAGTATTGCTATGTTACGCAACGCTTCTTTCACCCAACACAACAGCACTGTATGATACGAGTATTGTAAGTGGCAACCATTTTGTATTCTGGTCGTTCGTATTAAATATTTTCAGTCAAGTATCTGACAAAATTCCTACGGAATGCAGACGCCATTTTGTTAATCGATATCAGGAATTTGTGAGACAAAATTAAAAAGACTTTTTTTCACATACCGTCCGCCATAACCATAAAATAAGAAATGATCGATAACTCGAAATTAATTAGGAATTTTTATTAAAAAAACAGTTCCTACCTACTCGTTCAATCTATACCATCACGTATGTGACGTTATAACGTATATTAATTAAAAATTGTAACTGTAAATAAAAGTTCTCGAATGATTTGAAAAATCTTTTCACTTCCAGATGCAGAGAGCGGTGCTACTGCTTTGTTGGCTGCCGCTCCTGAACCGCTGCCACGCTGTCAACCCAGGTAATTTTCATTCGGTCTAAAGTAACGGAGAGGCGTCGCGACGCACAATGGACCCCCTTGTGTCTATCCGTTAACAGGGTGCAAACGTGGGCGCGAAGTTAACGTCGCGTGCTCGAACGTATTAGTATCGCAGGTAGGATGCCGCGCAAATATTATGCTTGCAGGGATATTGTCCCTGGGGGTGGTTTTGTTCCAGGGGGTGTACTATAGGATTATATATAGCACACGTAATATATATATATACCTCTACGTACTATAGATTCAAAAGCAAATATATTGCGACACCACTTTTACGTCACATCGCTGCAGCTACGTACGCGATGCACTCGAGCACCGTGCACCAAATGGAATATCCTCGACTGTCTATATTCCCATAAATGCACAGTGCACATGCACCTAAATGCAAGCGGATAATAAAAAACAGACGACAGTCGGCGATGCACCGCGATGCGTTTTCCCTTTGGAAAATATGAAATCTCGTCGCAGCGTGAAATCTTGTAAAACTTAAGGAAATGCCGGGTTCACACGTGAACCTGTCGATGTATGCATATGAATTAACGTAACGTTGATCGCGTGACGTCATGTCGATGCGTTATTACGTAACTGCTTCCTATGTAGGATTAAAGCGATATCTACCGTTCGCGATGCATTTGGATTATGCAATTGATATGATAAGAGCTTCAATTCTGGGATACAGATATTTCTCTTATTGCTATATTCCAGCTCGTGAGAACTTTTAAGGGATTGCATCGATTAGCATAATTTTATGAGCCAATGCCGGGGCTGCACTGTGGGCTATTGCGACTGGCTGAAATTTAGAGCCACTGGTTTTGCATCCTTGCGTAACCGTTGGGACGTCTTGCATGTAGCGTGGGTGGTGCATCATAAATTTTACGGGCCACTGACTCTGGGCCGATGCATAATGGTAAATTAATGAGGGAACTCCGTTATTACGCGAGTATATGTGGTTTATTGGGTTGTTTTAGGTTATATGGGATACGCGGCGGTTAAAATGACGGAAATTTTAAACTCGTGTTTATTTTTAACGAGCAGCTCTGCGTGAAATGGAAAAACAATTGTACGTATAGTATATAATATCTATGGGATTGAATTGAAACAGTACTTTACGATGCTAGTGCGAAAATTTTTTTTCTGACCTGCGTGAGTTTGCAGCACCAGCCGAAGGCGAGTGTTGCAATCACACGAGTTTAGAAAAGGTTTTTCGCACGAGTATCGTACA
>JARQST010000707.1:341559-375034 GCA_030142225.1 Pachycephus smyrnensis
CCCCCCCCCCCCCCCCCCCGCCCCCCCCCCCCCCCCCCCGCCCCCCCCCCCCCCCCCCCCCCCCCCCCCCCCCCCCCCCCCCCCCCCCCCCCAGAATGGTTGGCAAGTTTGTCTCTACGCTCGGGTGAGAAACAAAAACAAAAGCTACGATATTTTCTTTTATTTTTATAAATTCGCGAGAGCGTCGAAAAAACAAAATGTAAATTTGGCTGACGCGCGAAATTCAAATTGAGGACGACGAGAGCTGCTGGACGCGATTGCAGGAAACGCACGCTATAGCTCACGTGTTTCCCATTACTACTGAAGTACTGCTACTAGTAGTACTAAACAAGTATTGTATATATATATGTATGTTATATAGTGTACAGATAACACTGATAGTAGCTCTACTGTAAAGCAACGTTATACGCAGACGTGAAATGGACAGAGTCCAGTTGGCCTGGCATGTATTGCGGTTTTTCAGTAGAACGGCGATCCTCTGATGCGAGGTAGCACATATGTAGGTGGCCCAGGCAACCTACTGGTCCAGGTATCGCTTTGCTATCAGCAAGTCACTCCATTAGCCTGTAATTGCCAGAGGATTCAGTAAAATGCCACTGAGGTTATCGGTATAGTTGAAAATTGATTGGTGGAAACGATGAAAAATTTGTGGAACGTTGGAAGCAATTTTTTTCACGTGCAAATAAATATATATGTAATATATATATGGCAGATTGTTAATTCAAGTCACTCCATTGGCTTGCAGTTGTGGAGTATTTTATTAGAATTCCAATAACAGTATATCTATATTGTAGAGAATTGATTGGTGGAAATGATCGAAAAATTTGTGGAACGATGGGTGCCATTTTTTTGTATACAAATATACGGGGGTAAATTTTTGTAAATAAGAGAAGGTGTTATCTAAGAGAGTCAGGCTCGTGCATATTTGTTGTTTCACTCGATACCGTTACTGCAGTCCATAATAGCGCATAGTGCATAGTGCATTTACCTGCTGTATACTGGGCACGATGCAGTATCGGCCGTTCTCGCGAAACTGTAGCAGCTTTGCACGACGAGACGTTTAATTAAATACAGAATCAGTGTAAATGCTCTCGAGGAACGTGTTGATAATTAGCGTTTAGTCTTTGATTATAAACTGTGATGCTGGGAAGTTGCGTGTATGCATATTGAAATTACGTGATCCGAGCGACGTTATTTTTTTATACTGTGGTTGATGATTTTTTTTCAGTAATTTTTTGTACTAGGTACGATACCATGTTAATTGAAAATATACTACTGTGCCGCTCGTTGATAATTACTTTTTGATCATTAATTATAATTGTTGATTAATTGTGGTATTAATTATCGATACGCCGCGATGTTACGTGGATGCGTATGAAAATTGCGTAACCTGGTAAACAAGCGAGGATGCTTGTTTATATCATGGCTGATTATTTTTTTATAATTGTTTTACATACCAGGTGAAACTGTGTTATTCGAATTTGTATTTTTACGTTACTTTTGTTCACCTGAAAATCAATTTATTCGACTAGACTTCTTTTTTACCGGTTGCGATTCGATGATTTAGCGCGAACCACTCTGCTTCGCCATATTTATAGTTTAATCCGCAAAATCGAGAACGACGCGCGTGCCGTTATTGTCGTATATCAAAATTCTTTGATAGTGCTTTTCTGGCAAAAAAGAAGGGAACAAAAAAAATACGTTGGACGGACCATGGCGATCATTGAGAACCGGATAAAATGAAATTATTCGCGTGCAAAAATGCCGATGGAAATTCGACGCGTCTACAAGATTCGATACGATCTGTTCCAACCTACAGATACAGTGTGTTCGAACGAGACGCGCCTATAAAAGTTTGTCCATTATCTATTTTTTTGTTTTCTTCCTTTTCCGTGGAAAAATTTACTCGCGCCACCAGCTGTGGAAACGGCCACGGCAACAACGACTGGGTAAAGTAAAATAATTTGCAAACTAAGTTAAGCCCGTGGCTGCGGCAAATATTGATGCCAGCTGCAACCTATTGATGAGGCGCAGCCCCGAAGCCCCGAATCTGCTGAGCCTTCCTGTACAGAATACACAATGAGATTACGTGGTTAAGGTGGGTTCACAGGGCTGAAGTTTAAACGCGCCGACGAGTATATATGATTGGCATCCATAGTACCTCGCGCGAATTATAATAGCGAAAATATTTTACAAACAAACATATCTTGCTGCGTACACTAGGTTTATCGTAACTCCGACGCGACGCATATTGTGATTACACGATTAAGGCGAGTTCACAGGGCTGAAGTTTAAGCAAACATACTGCATAATTGGCATACGTAATATCGTAATATACAAATTATAATTGTGGACATTTTTTATAAATAAATATATCACGCTGCGTATACTAAGTTTTACGTAACTACAATGAGGATACACCGCGACAGGCTTTACGTAACTGTGACGATTATTTCGTATGCTGTGAACGACGCACAGTACCAAGTCTAACGTATATCCCAGCCAATCCCCAATGAATCGATTCATCATAATACTCAATAAATCGTGGAATAGACTATGCCGAGAGCGTTGCGTCATATATCCTATCAAATCCGATGCATCTCTCTATTAAAAAGGTGTACCGTTATCAATTTCTATACATACACGTGTACGCCACTGCAGAAGAGCTCGAGTAGCTTGACTTTTGCACGGTGACGTCACTTTATTTACGATTTACCAAAAGCGATAGATTTTTCAAAATTTATCCTTTTTTCTGTCTGTACCAATAGGATTGACTGTACCTTGAACCAGATTACACAGCGTTATCGTACACGTCAGTCTGACAGAAGGGTAGCGATAGAACTAGAAAATAGATCCTTTCGGGATATATCCTTTGTATTTTTGGGAACCCTTACCAATTCTAATTTCCGACTTTTACGAGGGCACGACGGATAGTGCCACCAAGAAAAAGGTACATTATTACCACCCCCTCTCCCACCCTTCTATCTTCTTCCTCTGATATCTCGCAATTGCTTTAAAGCTCCGGAATCCTCTCGCGGCGACCCTCCAGGACCTCCATAATTCTTTGGGTCTCGTCCTATCTTCGCCACGTATCAAATATTTTCACAATTCTCCAATATATAACGTACTATCTACAGTGTCTCTCATCTCTCTCTCTCTCTTGTTCTTCTCACCTCTGCATTATGGATTTAGCCCGGCTTTTATATATATATTCTACTTCCTCGAGAACGCATAATACTTTGCACCGTAACAAAAAAAACCCGCGCGATCCTTTTTCTCGTAAATTCAAAGCACATAACGCGTAAGCGTCAGTGACGAATCGTCGTGACAAAAGCCAAAAGAAAAATACGTAAGTTTTCCCGCCCAAGCAAGAAAACGTTACTTTAATGGAGTCTGAAAAGTTTGAAAAAGAGCGAAAAAATAAATAGCAGCTCTCGCTACTGCGCGGGTATAACGCAGCGTCTTCCTTCGGGTCGGCTCTTAATTGGTTTGAATAATTAGACAGTCTTTCTCTCATGTATAAGCTTAAAAGGCCAGAAGCTTAATCGTCGCTTTGCAAACATCTTTTCCCCTTGCACTTTGAACTGTCTTCAAAAAGGACTTTAACCTGTTATACAAAATATTTTACACGTAAACTTTACGTCACTATCAGGGTTATCACGGTCGGACTCGTATCTCCCCCCCTTATCCGTTATGATCTGAACTCGACCAGGTCTAAAGCCCAATATTTATGTAATGCGGCTCTGTTGCAGTAATGTCGCCATGCATTGCGCATCCGCTGACACGTGGCTATACCGAAGGTGTTAATTACCGGGCACCTCGTTGTGTGCAATAAATTAATATTTCAATTATGAATTCGCCTAATGCTCCGTACACAGGCGCCGTGAGTGTATACTATATACCGGGCACGCGTGTTTGACGTAACGTACCGCGGAATTATAGGGTGATTAATAATGTCGGCGGGTATCCCTCCCCTTGCTTCCCCCCACCAGCACCCTTCGTATATACGAGACTTTCTTGGCGTGCCTTGCAATTACGTAATTGACAAAAGTACGCGTACTTACCAACCTTGTAGGAATTTCATGAGCAAACTCTATATGGCTTTGGGTTAAATTAGAGTCAATATACGGTCGTCTTGAATAATGGAGTTTAATTCTGATATACCGTTTGGTGCATACTCCCCGTTGCAGCGAAGAGGGTTTCGGGGGGGCAGGGAGGAGGGAAGGGGGAGGCGCAATAAAAAAGATGATATATCATTCATATGTACAATTCGCGAAAGAGTCGTTTATAAAATGCACTGGGGAAGCGATGGTGTAGTGTTTAAAAAAAAATTGGTACAGAGAAAGAAAAGCGTTACGCAAACATTTTGTGCGCGTCGGCAGGTCGCAATTTATAAATAAAGCACGGGATACCAATGGCGGAGGAGTTTCGAGAGAGAAAATATTTATATACGAGCGCGAAATTGTTGAACAATGAATTTGTTGTAGCGGTTATTGCGGGATACGGTTGCCATCTGCTCCTTCTCTCTTCTGGTTTGGCAGGTTGGCCATTTTGAATCCCATTAAGTCGATGGTAGACTTGGATGCTTTGGGCAATTGAGAAATTCGGTATCTTGATGGATATACGGATGCTGCCGGCTGACAGATGGAATTTGACTTCATTTTGGGTTTTTATTTTTTTTTTGTCAGGGCGGGGAAAGTGGGAATTGATGGAATTTGGAAGAGGGACTGTGTTGGATATAAGGAACATCGATCCGGAGGCTGTGTTTACGCGATGATGCGATTAAGACTTTCTTTTTTATTGGGTATATAAATCTAAACTTTTTTTTTATTTGAACCAAATTCCATCATTTTTTTTTTTCTTTTAGAAATGGGAAAGAGAAAAATTTATCATTAGATTTTACGATATACGCGATTTAATGAAAAGTGTATCTGGGCGTACGCGTAGGTATGTCGGGGCACGAGTATCAAAATCTAGAAATGGAGATTCGAACCCAAGAGAGCGTGGCTCGTGATTAATTAATATAAAAAGAGAAATTGCGATATGCATTTTTGCGATAGGAAAAAAAAGAAAGGCCGGAGCCCCGGAGCATATCTGGAAAGAGTCGCGATAGACGTGACGTTCTCTTCGCAATGGTATTCAATATTCTACGTATCTCTATAGATGAGAGTAGAAATATAAAGGACAAGAGATGATAACGAAAAAGAGAAATAAAGAAGAGAACGATAAAAAAAATAGTAATAGCGTACCACGAGCGAGAGAGTGAAACATACATGGGTAAAGATAAGTTTTCTTTTTTAAATACCTCTCTGGACCACAGCATCCGCCATACCACTCGGTCGATCTCTTTTTACCCTCTCGCAGTATCCAGCAAGTTTCAAATATTGGCACTACCCGTGAAAATTGTGCGAATAAACATTCCCCGTGGACAATAGACGTTAATCGTTGTGAGCATTTCATCTCGATCGTCCTACGAAATCTCTCACCAGCATCCCATGCCATGGACCGATTCTTATTTCTGTTTCCCCTGTGAAAAAGTGACAAAAACTAAGAAAAAAAAATTAATAAAAATGGTCAACATGTCTCTGACAGCTTTGTCCTCTATTCCCAGAAGCGGTTCAAAGATCCTGGTTCATTGTGACGTCATTCCCAGCCTCGTGATCTAGTCTCCTTCAAGAACAGGGAGAGGAAAGGGAAAGGAGGGAGAGGTGTTGAAAAGATGAAGAGGGTTGAAAGTTAAAAGTGCAGATAGAAACTATGGACCAGAAGACAGGGAGAAAAATGAAGAATCCCTGAGCTACACAAGGGAAAGCAAAGCTTTCGGGGAGTCTGGAAATCTTCAACCCCTATCCTATTTGGATGCTGGTACAGGGGCGGAGGGGGGTGGGAATTATTTGAAAATAATCAGAGTAGAGAGCAATGTTACTAGGGATGAACGTCGAGTAAGGAGGAGGAAGGGGTTCCAGTATAGAATATGATGACGTAAACAGGGGGTAAAAACAGCCCCATAATAAACGTTTTTTTAAATCCGTCTTACGCCCCCTTAACTTTTCTCTACAAGAGGTCATCGACCCTTAAAGGAATACCACCCTCCCTACCGTGCAACCCTACGTCCGGTCTCTCGCACTCGACACACCAAACTTCACCCCCTTCTTAGCCACGAATCAATAGCCGCCCCTAAATGTGCAGCTAGTTTCCACGCGAGCGTTTACAGTCGACCCTTTGACGTCACGACTGCAGCCCTTATCAACTCAATCACTGCGATAATCATAATCGTGTCAAGGTCGCGTACCTTAATGGACCATACTTATTCAGTATACTAATTACGTTTCGTAATTATAATACAATATTTACACCTGTATAAATTCGCGAGCGCGAAAGCAATTTGGCCGCCATTTTCGGAATACGCAAGATAATGAAGATTACGCAATTACGGTATCTCGAGATTTTACCTCGGAATTTCCATATCAATGAGGAAAACGTGATTGGAATTCTTATCGTTTACCTCGATGCTGTTTACAATTTTCAATTAAATAAAAGCCACTTGCCGTATCCAACCCTTAAGGCTAATCACGTAGCCAAAGGAATAGCAGCTAAATTACATTATTAAATTCAGATTAATGCAAAAAGGGAGGAAGGGGTAAGAATATAAGGGTCTGGGTTCGAGAGCCCGAAAGAAAAAACGTCTGCACGATGTTATCAAAATCCTCCCTGACAACCCTTATATACCCTTGTACGTATGTACGGGTAGCTAATATTATACTACGTTGTACAAAAAACCCTTTCGACCCTTAGCACGGTATTTCCTGGGGAGGCATCCCCTCCTCTTCTTCTTCTTTTTTTTATCTAACAACCTCCTCTTTACCCCGTTTCCTTTTAGCAGAAGCCTTTCTATGTCCGCGGGAGTAATCGCGTGATCTTAGGGAGAGCTTTCAACAGATCCAAACCTCTGGACCAAGCTCTCTTGCATCCCATAGGAATTTATCGTGCGTCAGATAAGCTCTTTCTTTAGGACAGACAACTATATCTACTGTGCATATGCATATGCGTATATATATATTTTCGTATGGATTCCGAGTTTCCAAAAAGTCCGCGAAAACGTAGCAAAATCTTTGCGCCTCGGCCTCGTCCCCGTATTAGTTTACTGATACGATTTCCAAGATGGCAGAAGTCAATGCCCCGTTGAATTGGCAAAGCTGAGTGATTTCTTATGTCACGGCAGGAATAATAACGCTTCGTCGCGTTCGCCATCTTCGAAGGATCTTCTTTACCGGCTGAAATTGGGAAAACGGTTAAAAGTCGCGCGAGATGCAACGAATGTCTCACGCGATGCACGAGAAGTTCGAAAGTCGCACGAGATTCTGAACGGAGATAGATTTACGTTGGATAGTCGTGGGATAGAAAGAAAAAGAGCTCTTGCGGTTCTCTTAGAAACACTTTGACGGTTTGAGGAATATGACTCGTCGGATACTTTATACGTATTTAACGGACTATACCGCTTTTTCATCCGACGTCTTATCTCTCTGCGATGCTGCCAATCTGTATCTTTATCCTTGTCGCTTCTCCGCTGTGCTTGACACTTGTGC
This sequence comes from Pachycephus smyrnensis, assembly GCA_030142225.1. Lineage (NCBI taxonomy): Eukaryota > Metazoa > Arthropoda > Insecta > Hymenoptera > Cephidae > Pachycephus > Pachycephus smyrnensis. The sequence goes on from JARQST010000707.1 coordinate 349,146, forward strand.
ATCTGTCCCATCTAACGATAAAGCATACCCTTTTAGCCGTCGTTTGTTTTTCGCGTGAAAAGAAACGTCGCGCGCTGTAAACAGGAACAAAGATACTCGAGTCGGCAGCGAACGTGACTGGACAATGAATCTCTTGCAAAGGGATGCTGAGGATGCGAAGATGAGTACCGGATGAACAGTCAAGAAATATATATATATATACACAGAGAAAGAGAGCCGGTCTAAATCTACCTGCCAAGCATGAAGTTGACATAATTTCAAGAGAAAGAAAATTAAAGATCCGTTCACACTTGTGCATAAATTATTCGATCATCAACATCGCATCACCCTGTCTTATCCACGTAACAGTTATTGTCTAGATTCTATCTCGAGGATTGTATCTCCTTTTTTTGTACCCTTTCCTTCTTAATTAAATAACTTGTAATCGGGTCAGCTGCTTGACAAGCGGAATCAATACTGTCCCGGGTCTCTCAGTTTATTATTATTTTTTTTTATTCCTCTTCCTTTTCTTTCTCAAGCCGATATAGGAGTAACGCGTCTAGAGGGAGCAGTAAAAGTTTCAAGCAATTTCAACTCGACTCGCATTGTCATTCGTTTAGCGATAGTGGCTGTATATACAGTGAAGAGAATACACGAGGACAAGTAGGTATGGCAGTGTATAGGTCGCCAGGGTGTCATCCAAAGGATGACGATAAAGAAAAGGTGAAGCGAAAAGGAGAAAGTGGGAGGGGTTGGGGGTGGAGGTGGAGGAGGTCAGGTAACCGTTGGAGCATTAGACCGGAAATGGTGGAAAGGAAGAACAGGACGCGAGAGAGAGAGAGAGAGAAAGAGAAAGAGAAAGAGAGAGAGAGAGAGACGTCCTCTGGGTAACTTTTTTGCTAATTTACTAAAAGTCCCTCTAATTTGTGGCTTTCGTCGTTATTAATTCACGTTACGGATAAAAGCCATACCCCTACTCTCCCCCCCCCCGGTACCCCCCTCCCCCTCCTCCCTACGAGCACGGCTTACACTAGGCGCACCCCCATCTTTCTACCGGCTTGAAAATCTTCGTGGATTTGCTTTTTCAAATACCTCACCGCGGCACTTGATTAATCGCATTGCCATCTTAATAAATTGGTTTGTTTGGATTACCTCTCTCGGTAAAACAAGCCGCTGGGATCTTAATGGATCACCTAATGAGGGTAATCGCTCCCATCTGTACTTACCCGATGCCTATACTTGCTTTTGACAGAGACGAATTGTGCAAAAAGTTGCCAAAGCCAACTGAACGTAATTTCATAACTCGATTAGGCTCATTTTCACTGTGTATCTATACACATATATATATATATATATATATATATAAACAAAGTACCGTTTTCTTACCCACTAGCCAACTGTCTATAGCATCAAATTTAACACTTGAACCCCCCACCCCCTCCCCCGTGACTTTGCGAGTTCAGAAACACAAGGAAGAGGACGCAGGACTTAAGGCTTTCTTTATTGTTAACGAACGAGAATCTTCATGACGTCACGACAATATTTTTTAGATAAATTTATTTAATTTAAATGTCATCCTGTTATCAATTCATACACGAGCACTTCGCGCCTTCTCTTACAGCTTCCCTAGAAGCGTTTCGTGCCTATACCCATGTATGGTATACGTAATATGCATATACGACGATACGTAGACGAGGTGGACAAGGAGGGGGCGAGGGGGAGGGGTGAGGGGGTGAAGGGAGGGGTACGACTCTAGCGAAATAACGTAGAAGTTAATTGAAAAACAGGAAATTAAATTTTCGCAATTCCCAAGCGCGCCGGAGTCTGACGGATAACGGGAAGCGCGAGGAGTGTAAAACGTGGAATAACTTCAGTGAATAATCGACGCCTTTAATCATTCAGTCCCGCACCTATGTGACTACCTATACGAGCGTGGACAATATCCCATTTGCAAAAAGTTTTCTGCATCGGGTATCGTCTCGTCAAATTTTCTTTTTCCAATAGAATCTCCATATCACCGCCGTAATCAATCCCTGTATGGATTTGCACGCTTACTACGGAATATTTGCATCTTCGAATTTTATTGATCTCTCTTTCTCGTAATTATGCTTCAGGTTGCTCCTGCGTCGTGTACAGCAGCTCGTACAGCCCGCAGGGTGGAACTTTTACATCCCCTGATTTTCCAAAACGCTACCCGCCCAATATCGATTGTCTCCTTTACACGTTCACGGGACAGCCGGACGAGATTGTCGCGCTCACCTTTCATCAGTTCAACGTTCGCCGTGTGGATAACGAGTGAGTAGATCAAAGAAAGAAAAAAGATAAACAAATAATCGATTACTAATAACGGTACGTGCATATTGAAAATTGCTTGGAAAGTTGTCGAAGTGTTATTGGGGAATTTTTGCTTTTTCTTTGCACCGGTGGAAATTACCTTTTTCTTTTTCTTTCACGCGGAAGAGACGAAGTATGAATCGTTAGCGGAGTTGCGTATGAAGGAGGGGGAATAAAAAAGAAATAGTGAAACAAGTGTCCTCCCGTTATATGGCTTTATACTTTATCGCGGTTAATTTTATGTTCGAGGAGCTTTAATGCTTTTGTATAACAATTTAATGACCACTCGAACCGTCGCGATTATTTTTGTAACGATCCTCATCGTTACGTAATATTCAATAATTTATCTACTCGCGTGCTATACGATTTTGGGTTTTTCTAGAAGTCAAAATTAATCGTCGACCCCATCGATGGGGGGGATACTGTTTATCATAGATATCCTCGGTACGATAAGACGCAGCTACGATTATTCAGGGTGAAAGTCTTTAATACGAATTTCTTCATTTTTTTCGGTTTTTTGCCTGAAAGTATATTTGCAAAAATATTAAGTCGAAAAAATGAATAATTATTATCAGTGACAACGATTTTAGGGGAAGATTCTCGAAGGAATCTCCACTTTACTAGTGTTATAGTTGGTTCGCGAGTAAGTTAGCCGGAAGTGACGGATGGGAACACGTGTTTCGTGCTAGGCACTTCCGAAGCAAAATTTATCAATTGCCAATGCTCCTTTGCCAAAGATAATAAATGGTTTTACATTGATTTCCATTGATCTGCCACGCATTACCTTCGGCAAAGAAGCATTGGAAGTGGGAAATTTTACTATGGGCATCACATTCTTCGATCTGTCGCTTTAAGCTATTTTGCTTGTGAACCAAATACCAGAGGCTTGTTGCGTGCGTTGCGGGCCCGTCACGACAGGATCCCATGAACGATTAAAAAATTCTTTCAAATCTTAACATTTCTAAAGTCTGTCAAATTTACTGCATCCCGCGAACGCGCCACGGCAAGTGGCAAAATTCAGGCGCACTGAACGACGACAGCGACGACCAATCGGCGTCGTTGAAAAGCGTTCGTCAAAATTTCGAGTTACGTTCGATATGCGGTAAATTAACTCCGACATGGATCTTAGGCTAAAGTAATCCAACAGAACGAATAATGAAAATTTCCAAGTCATTACGCACGATCGTTAAATACCTAAGTAAGTTACAGCATAAAAGTCAATCGTACTTATGGCGTTACAAAGATTTATTAAAGAGACGTCACTAGAGTGGTCGAATCCCTCACAGTAAAACTGGCATATCCGCCATAGCAAAAGTCAAAAGTTCCAGATGGATGAGTCCCGCGAACTTCTTGAAATTCTCCCTGGGATATGGCACAGTAAGAAAATTGGATCCATAATGACGTACACGGGAATCAAATGCAGACCGCGAGAAGCTGTCAGGTAAATTTGAGTCGCGGAAAGAAGATTGATGGCTGAAAGGCAGGGGGGGGGGAGGGGGGGCGGCAGAGTAAGGTGGAGGGGGTAGAATTTCGTGACGTCTGTATGACGGAGAATGGAAGACCGTTGTAAGGGTGGAATATCGGGTGCGAAGAGAGATGCCAAAGGAGGAGAGGGAGATCTGTGTTGGGGGGGGAGTTATACCAAGGGGTTGCCAAGTCGGGGGTTGCTACACCGAGAGGGTAGCCAATAATAAATTGGAGAAGACCCTGGCGGAGTTCAGAATGGGTACAAGAGAAGAAGGGAAGATTTCTCATAGGAGGAAGTGAATCCGGAAACAGCCCTTGGAGCAAGGGAGAGTCTTGACGGGGTGGATGGAAGCAATGGTAGCTATATATGAAAGAGGGATGGGACGCGGAGGTGTGTTTTTCAAGGAGAGAAATGGAGATAAAACAAAGTTAGAAGCACGCCCGTGGTAATATAATGCGGACTCCATCCAAAGTCCGCCAGGGATTTATAGAGATTGATGCCTGATTACGGGTTAAGTCGAGCCTATCCTAACAAACGTCGATCAAATCCTCGAGCTCTCTTTTTACGACGCTTCTCCTCCCCTCGCACCCCTTTGTCTTCTTTATATCTTAGTACGACGCTCGACGTCTTCTCCTACGCTTCATGGGGATGAACGGGGAGTGGGGCCCCCCTTCCTCCATTACGGCATTCCCTGTATACCCTAGACCTGGTACCACGTCGCCCAGGCTCGATGGCTACAAATGACAAGAGTTCAGGGTCACCCTGAGACAAGACTATTCCAGCTGGATGACCCCTGGGGAAGCTTCTGGAACTATCGTATCTCTGTTTAGTTACTATGACTTAAGGTCAATCATTATCCTAGATAGGGATTAAATTATTCAGGCGTAGTTTCGCCATGTGCTAATTCTGGGTAGACGTATTTTGGTGATCATTCTTTTTTTTGGATATTGAGTTGATCTATATATGCGTTTTTGGGTAACGCAGGAGTACGTTCAGGATAGTTTTTCACTTCTCCAAGCTTCGACAGACTTCTGGTTTGCTGTCTTGTTTGTTGTCGTTTGGTCCAGGAAGTATTTTGGAATGAATTTTTGTCGAATTTTTCTTTATAACCATTTTTGAGAATGTTATCGTTATCGTTCACGCTACTATCTCGTTTACTGTTGATAAAGTTTTTCTCTCGGTGTTCACTCGTTATCGGATAACTTTTCTCGAACTCGTTCGATTTCCACGCTCGATCTTCACGTGAAAACGTTCACGCCAGATGGTCGGAAGGGCTTCGTGAGTTTCTTTCGCTCATTCTTTTTACCTTTTTACTTCTTCTTACGTTTCGTCCGTTTCTCTCGTGCGAATAATTCATGCTTCGCGTATGAAGAACAAAAAAATTCGCAATGCCCGAATCTTTTATAATCACAGGAATGGTACTTTGAATTAATATTGTTTTTTTTTTGTATACCACGATATTTACCTTATCAGAGCTTCCAAGAGCTTTTAACGAGTCTTGTTTAAGTATTGACTCTTTTTTTTTCCCGGAAAATTGCTAAACACGTTTCTGTATTTTTGCGAATACAGAATCAACAGTTTCTCATTACCTCGTACACCGTTGCCCTTGTTACGCTGAAGTCTGTGACAAAGCACAAATTAAGTCGGACAATCTCAAACGAACGAACCTGAGATATCAGAGAGATGCTAAAATTTATTTTTCACCTAGCAACATCCCCCATAGGCGTAGCTACCTAACAGTATTTCGTGAGGTCATCGCTAAATAATATATATCATCCTCTCCCCCTCGTGTCGTCGCACGGATATTTTTAAAGCATTCGCTTCGATGCTTATCTCGACGGCAAAAGAAATTCCTCCCTTTTGCCATTCTTTCGTTTTTTTCTTATCAATTTATCATCGCCCTAGGACCCTAGACAAATTTACGGTCTATGCCTCGGGTCTTGTAGACATAATATAATGCCCATACCTTGGCAATGCGTATCCATAGAAAAATTTCCGCAAAATTTCCCCAATAAAGATACGTGCCGTATAGTCATGTAATAAAATGTCAAGTGGAATTAAAGAGAAAGCGTAATTGCCTCGAAAAAGAGAATTAGACGCAAACAATATTCATCAGACTGAAAATTTAATGGACCTAGTGACGTCACGTGGCAGTCTTTACGTCGTGACCTTAGAAAGACCGCTGGTACCCCTTTGCTGGAACTATAAGCTGGTCGTACGATTCAAGATGGCCAAATCTTGAATATGGGGGATTGGTTTAATCGTATATAATGCTTTTAGTCAGGAACACGTATTACGTTGATCGGATCGCGAAAATAATTGGATGATATCGACTTACGTGACAAGTTCGTTTTTGCAGCTTTATGGCGTAACAGGTCAAATCGCTAAGAGAGATTTAACAAGACCACTTTTTTCTCCCCCCCCTTTTTTCTCGCCCCCTCTTTTTGCCACCACAGTCCTTTTTTTTATCCTGCCACGAGAATCATAGAGTGACGACGAGAAAAGCAACGTTCCCCGAGTGAAGTCCTCCAGGAGGAGCAGTGACCTAGAAGGAAGCCTTAACAACGGCGACGAATCAGAGTACGAGGTTTCTGGGGGGCGCGAAAGGGGGGTCGGCGGCTCGTGAAATAAATCCAAGCGTTTTTCAACGTCACGATGATAAATCGAACAAGACTTTGAACTTACGAGTTTCAAATTATCCAAAAAAAAAAGAATCTGTTAACTGTAATAAGTAGGGGGCCGATAAACCGTGCGACAGTCCCGAAGTATTTTGTTCGCGAAAAATCTCATCCCCAAGAAGGATGAATTATCTTTTGACGCAAAGATCATCCCTCCCACTGAAATTTATTTTTTTAATTGAAACTTTTTTTCAAAATTCCCCCCGTATCGTTGTCGTCAGTAATTAATGGATAATTATCACACTCCTAATTAACATTACGCACATACAATATGGCGCGTCGATGATTTTTATTTAATAGAGAAAAAAATAAAAAATAAAAGTGTATCGAGAACTATTTATAGTGCGAATAAATAAATACGCGTCTAGTGTCCACAACGCGTTATCCCGTGCACAGCATCTTTCCAGGAAGCTTTAATCTCCCGATCAGGAATTCGAACGTCCCGGGTATCGTGAGAACCGTCCATCGGGACAAGATTCATCCTGAAGTAATTCGTTCCGCGATACTTGTCACGTCTTGGTCTCCTAAGATGTAATCTCTATTTACGGTATATGAATTTAAATCGCGTCCTCAGCCGTCGATGCGAACAAACGCATCTGTATATCTGTAACAGCTCTCGGGATAAACATACGTAACATACACTTTGGTATATCTATAGCTACGGCATATACCTATACAAAACTAAGTTTATTTTTCACATACGACGCGTAACAAGTTTTAACGGGAAATACCGGAAATTTCAAGAAACGAGGGAGAAAACCGTCTATACGGGCGGAGGTTACAGTAAAACCGCAAGTCTGGATGAAGTCAGGGTGCGCGCCCCAAAACCACCCTTACTCGATTACACCATATACCAGTGCAGTCTCTCGACGTTACCTTAACCCCCCCCTGAACTTGATTGCAAGTACAGATACAGTATAGAGAAGACGTATCTACTATTTCTGTAAGGGTGCAAACTTACCCCTCTATAATATAACATGGCACTGCTAGACCAACCCCTTTCGTGTCTAGGTCTATTTGGGCAAACTTACACCACCCTTTGGTTTCGCTGCAGTATCATCCCCAAGCCAGTGCAAGGTATACAGCCATCCCCTGTATAAGGGATGAAAGACGAACGTCACCTTTGTGGATGATTTTTTATATCTTTAAGATGGTCAGAGACCAGTGACGTAGTATATAGTATCTTATCTTGTTATTATCTAGACTGGAGTTTACGACACTCTTGTGTATGGTGTACGTCTGTATCTATGGCGGTGTCTATGGGGATATTACTATGGCGGATAGCTATAGTCACTCGAGCATTTCTGACTTTTGCCTCGATCCCATTCTCATGGGGATTCCCATGAATTGTGTTCTACGAGAGTAGAAGTTGCGAGATGGATCCTGGAGGAACAAAAATGGCGGTTCGGGTCGTTATATATATATATATATTATTTTTCTACGAGCTTTCAGAAATTTCTATGCAAAAAGCAAGAGCGTTGAAATTGCACGATTTATTTCGGTGTTATACAAAAAAAATGGTTTTTTTTTTTTCTTTACCCGGTTCGTTCGCCCTTTGTTCCAGCGAAATTATTTTCACTGTCAATTTTGTGCGCAGTGATATCGCGTGGAGATTATTTAATTCCTTGTAATTTCTGGGAAACTAATCTAGATTCGCCCGTATTACGTTTCGCGATGTAAATCCGTGCATGCTATTACGTATGCAAATAATCTACTGGTTATATACATGCTAACCGGTATTATGCCCGAATTGTCGACGGGGTCACCTCGAACAGAGGAACTTCCGACTGATAAGACATAGCGGGGTCAAGGAAACATTTACGTAATATACGGTTTCCACCGAGCAAACAAAAATCCCTTTTGGCGCTTTATCATACTTTTTGGATGGCTTCACGCGATCGCTAGTATTTCTAGTATCTTTCTCTTACTTCGTATAGTACTTACCGAGATGCTCTGTATTCAGAGTATACACGTATAAGGTATAGAAAATTTATATATATATTACATAAGTATATATTATACGCATATATACTTACATACAATGTATATGGTACGTAACGTGTATTCAAAGAACGCTTAGTGTCTCAGAGGCATCTTATCTCGTGCAGCATCTTCTTACGGATACAGCATCACGTGGAGGATACATTTTTAAAAGAGTGAAAATGCATAAAATCACGTTTCCGCTCGAAGATCGATGGTATCGAAATTTTTTTTAAAATTAGAGGATGCGTATATGAAGGGTGGGGGAAGGGGGTTACATGAGAATTTGTCATACAGTGTATGGTAAATGAGTTTAGTAATTTTTTTTTGTAAGACAGATTTCTTTGTCTTGGTTCTTTATCTTGGAATTTTCACAGCATCCCCATTAGCCAGCACTCCCTCGCCGGATCGGATTTCACTGGCGTCTTTACCTAGTATCGAGTAATTAAACGCAGACTATAGTATATACGATACTAATAACATTTGCTTTTCCACTCTCACTGGGTTAAAAACGTCGGTATTATTTCTGTAAGGGTGTACACGGGTTATCAATCATGCTTTATCTTATTATAGGCGCTCGACAAAGGGGACGAAAAATTTGTCACGATTTGCCCTCGTTTTCTTTATTTGATAACGGTATCGAACTGCTCATCGAGCAGACGCGCGAAGGGTCACGCGATATTGAAATCACGCGACCCGTGATAGTCTAATTGATTAATAATAAATTGGAGAGAGTCGAACAGGTCCAATCGATTGGAACAGATAAGGACGATTGAATCGTTCTCGTTACCGCTGTTCGATGTTTGATAAGGTATTTATAAAAATTTTCTACATAGTGACGTTCTCCGAAATTATCCCTAGAATCTCAAAATTTTCTAGGATTTCGCGTATGACGTAAGACAGTGATAACGCTATACTCGAGGTGTCGGAAAGCTGTGGAAACGCAAGTGCAAATCTAGGGGTGGTGCAACGAACAATAATAGGCGAGAGACGTTCGCATTACGAGATACTGTAGAATTTCGGCCACCATGTTGTAATGCCTTCCGGGAACTTACTATAGCGTTATATACTATAGTACGTAGGTATACTGTCTAGTGGATGACGTCATGCGGAATTATACTTGTCGAGTGCGTAATTGCCGAGATTAATTATCTGCAAGATGAAATTCCAGGACGTCCAAGGGTGACAATTCGCAGTGGGTCTTTCGCTCTTGGAATACAGGCGCAATTTACATTGTCGCGGCGAAGACGTGAAATTAGTCATAAATTTCAACCCACCCCGAATATTTGATTATTCGACAACGTATCCCATAGTCGTGAACATTATCGCGCGGCTTTACAGTCGATATGGGAATCGTCTCATTGAGAGGGTTGCAATCGTGATAACGTGATAAGCCCCTACGGCTAGATGATAATAGTACTATCATGCATATGGCCAATTGTGTGTGTATATATATACATATACTATGTAGATATATATGTATTTCCTGGTACGGGACAATTTCCACTTCCCGGGAACAATAAAATGTTCCATTCATCGAGACGATAACAGCCAGCCAATGCGCGGGACTCATAAATGACTGAGAAAATTTCTTAGAGGGTAGCTTTTTGCGGTGATAAAAAAAAGAAGTAGTAGAGGGTAGCGATACTGGGGGGACGAAGGGAAAGAAAAAAGCGGGCTGTCGGACGCTTTCCCGTACGTGAATATTCGGGGGTTATACTCTGGCAGATATAGTCAAAGGATATAAGGGTTGAGTGTAAGGGTAGGGATAATCGTAAGGGATGAAGAGGGAGAAGAGGGGGCGGGTGCATGGAACAGGGCATATCAGAGTCGATCATTCCGCTTTGATACGATCCGGGATTGCGCTGGTTACACTGGTTAAAGTGATTTCCGGAAGGGGTGTTTAACCCCCATTGACGGTTACGTGCCAGTCAGTACGTGAGGGACTCTAGGGGTATGTATAACGTATGCATTGTTTTGTATATAACTTGTAACAGGTGTACTCGTGTTTTGCGAATGGTCAAAATAATTTTCACGACACTCCATTGGCAAATACGATTTGCAACGGAGTAATGAAAAGTGCAATTTTTTCTGCGAACAAGTTTTTTTATTGCCGTTGTTGTACATAGTAGTGCTAGGGGTTGTCGTACTGCTTTTAGTACTGCGTGATACGGTGCCGTATGTGGAAGTACCCGGGTATAACATTTATTCGGTTTCGTTACTTCTCCTCTCGTAAAAGGCAAAACTTTCTTGGCTGCATTGTGACGCGCGAAAGGGCCAGAGATATAAACAGCTGGAAGTATCTGGATGTGTATGCAGTTTCACTTGAAATTGCCAAGCACCGAAGTACGACTTTTTGCATTGCCGGGCGTTACGGGATGCTGGGAAAACCGGTACGTAATTCAAAAATAACGTGCAGTACATCGCGCCTGTGTAAATACGAAGTTCTGGAAAAATAATACTGTTCTTCGTGTTGTGGCTCGAGATATTAATGTTTATAGTAGGGTATTACGTAATTTTTCCAATAAGCTGTTTACCTTGGAATCACAACGGACACGTTCGACAAATATTTGAGGAGACGAAGTAAGTAGGCAGTAAAAATCGAAGGATTTATCGAATCGATAGACAATTTTTTTTCTATTCTCCCTACGCGATTACCGAATTCGATATCAAATTGTTATCTTATAGATCTGTACGTTAACGTCATTGGCATTTTCGTTATTGCGCAATTACGAAAACGCGTACTGACGTCTGTTATTAAATTCACTTCCAATTGGGATCAGACGAAATATAAGAGAGCTTGCAGTACAAAAGTGCGTATCTAATTTTTCGCGATGTGAGAGAGAATGATATTGCGTCGTTTGCAATTTAAAAATTGTATAGGGGGTTGCGAAAATTTTTTCAAAATTAAAAAAAACGGTGAGAAGGGTTGAAATCTTTTCTGACGTCAGTCACGTATGTGAATCCACGTGCTTCTCGTGGTGGGTAAATACCCATTTGGTTTGTACCATACAAAATGGTGGCTATTGGGACACGGGGAGCGTCGTTGTCCGAAGAGCTTTGCTTTTTCTCATTTCTGGTGAAAATGATATTATGGCGGGAAAGAAAATGTAGTAAGCCCTCAGGGGGTGGGGGGAGGTGGGGAAACAAGCCCAGCAATGACCATCGACTTCGCGTCTACGTCCACTCCGGACCACAATGCGCCATTCTCGACGTGGCTTTAGGCGAGACGTCCTGCGTCGCAACACTCGCCGTTAGCAAATTTGGATTATGTCGGCTGTGCTCTCGTTTCTCGTAAAAAAGTCATTTCGCCTGAGGCCATTGGTCGTTCCTCTTCGGTCTAGTGGTAATAATTCACGCCCTAATGCGAGCCTAACCGCGAAGACACTAAGGGTGGAGACGGTGCCAGCCGTCGCCATAACGTTTAGAGAGACATTCGGTAATCCTTTGTACATGGGAATCTTGTAAAGTCCTTGGAGTTAGTGCAAACAGGGTATAAATTTTGTCGTACAAAGACAAGGGAGAAGATTTTCGAAGGCATTTAATTTTACCACCAAAGGATACATTTTTGCAGGTAATTCTATTATTATTTAATCACACAGATTAACTGTATTGTAGGATTTTATTTTGTATTTATCTTGTTTATTTTTTTAAAATTTATTTTTTTCTTTTATTTTCAGTGGAATTTATACACTGCTCAGCGTAGGCACTCGGTCTGGAACTTACGTCACGGCTTTACTTGTCGAATTAAGGATTCGACATTTTCAATGATAATAATAATGGGGGCTGACGCCGACGACGACGTAAGTGATAAATTTCTGAAATGAAAAAACTTTGTTTCCCCCTCCGGCTTGGTTTCTTTTTATATCGCTCCTGGCAGTGCGGGAATATCATGGCTGAGTGGATGAAGCCCTATCGTCCTACTGCCGCCAGTATGCCCACCCTCCTCTCTCTCCTTTTCTCTTTCCTCGGGGGCAGTTCGCTGCGCCAGGTCGTTAGAGGTTGTGCCTCTACTTGGCCACCACTTTTCTTTGAATAGATTGCCTCCTCATGCAACCTAGTAGCGCGAGGCATGATGTAGTGATGGACGGCGGGGGTAGGGTGGAGGGAAAGGGGGACGGAGAAGAGAGTGGAAAAAGAAAGATGAAAAAAAGCCACAACCCGAAAAAGTAACAGAAATAGAAAAGGAGAGACAAGTAGGGATACACCCAAGGGGAGGAAAAAATTTATTTCGGAAGAAAGAGCATTGAAAGGAAGCTACGAGTCTATTCATCCCTTGCATACTTGCTTCAATTAGATAGAATTATTTTTAGTTTTATCGGATACTTGAAAATCCTAAATCGAAGATCTAGTTATGAAAAATCATAACGAACATTTTTCTCTATTTCTTTCCGTGGCGCCCCCTCCTCCCTCCATCCTCCCTAAACAGCTTAACAGGGATGAAATCTCTTGGTACTTATTTCCCATAGATTTTGTAGCTGTATAATTTTTTTCTGATGATTTTTCCAATTTTTATTTGTTCCATAAAAATGACTCAGGCCCCCCGTATTTCTAGGTACGTACCTGTACTGAAAATAAGTTTGGCCGTTTCCTCGACAGGATATAAGTTTGCTCGCGGTAATGCCGATAAAATGGTATGAAAAAAAAAGAGCTAATACAGAACAGTATATACAGAAGTAAGAAGTGCGAAGCAGAGGGGGCTTATGGGGGGATCGCATCGAATTCTCAGCAATTTAAATTCCGCGAACACCCAGTGACTCCCGATCGGAATGGTTTGTTCTCCGATTCAGTCGCGGGGGTTGGGCGGTGTGGTTCGATCGGTCGCTCGGTTGGTTAGCAGTCGGGCACGCTTCATTATTCCCTACTTTTCCCAAGGCACTGACTGACGCCGCCATTTATATTCACCTTACAGGGGCGATCCCCGCCAAAAATTTGTATTCATCCGTCGCCCATTGGCTTCTGCTTCAATCTGTTTTTTGTCCCACTTCCCTCTCCCTCTCTTTCCTCTTGATTCCACTTATCCCAAAAAATGGGACACGAATCATTGAAGCGCATACGCGTCCGATTACCCAACGTCGATTTTATTCCCGTCTTATCTTTTTACCCCCTGCATTACGGTTGTCATTGTTTTTGGGGAAGAAAAAATAATTCCACGAAACATGAATTAACCGAACTGTGCTTCTGATTGCGGCAGTTCTTTTCGAAGCTTTTTCATCGCCACGGATGAATAATTCAGAAGGTCTCACCCTGCTGTGATCTTTCTTCTTACCTCAGCATCCACACTTCATACTCTTTCGTCCACCCCCGCCGCCGTTGCCCCCCCTCCACATCTTTCCATCTCTACGCGCTTCGTCGACCAGTTCGTTCCTTCCTTCGTTCCTTTGCCATTCCTTCAATTCACCTTCCACTCCATTTCACCCTCTACCACCCTTACTCTGTTAAATATACATTTCACCCCTTTGCTCCGGAGAGGGTTCACTCGACTTCCTTACGATTTTTAAGGTCTAATCGACGTAACACACGCCCATACGCAGCTTACGTGTTATCCGTGAATCTACGTGGTGTTAGAATTTGAAAATACGTAAGTTGTAGATTCGAGGAAATATTTTTATTTTTGAAGGAAAGGAAGAATCTTTTTTTTATACGTCTATCGAATTTTTGCATTACTTCATTTTACCATTTCTGTCAAAGAGGGCTCTTTTGTGGAGGATTCGGGGGTTGGGAATATTTAATCTACGGGAAAGAATCGGTCCGCCATTGTACAACTTCAATGGCCTCCCTGTCGTGCCAGAAGTGTCCTCGTGGACCTCTTTTCGTCTGACATTTTTTATTCAACATTTATTCACTTTGACCGTGGACCTTTGGGACGCATTTTTTTTTCCTACCCTCACAACACGATATTCTCCCAATACGACGGGTCACTGACTACGTTCACGGGAGTGTCACCCTATTACCATAAGAAGTTCGACCTTCCAGATTCTGTCACGTCTTTATTTCCTTCCCACGTTTAACGCACCGACGTCGTACAAGCGACAAGTTCCGAATGAGACGAGTGTGTGATTTTCGCGATACAAAATTGCGTTCTGGAGTGGAAGCTTTTGGCGAATTCGGATCGACAGGTATTCAAACGTTCTTTTTTTTTTAAGAATAAAAATATGTCAACTGTCATTACAGATAACAAGATTTCCACTCAAACCATACAAATGTCACGTATGTCACATCCGTCTCCTGGATTTGCCGCTTGTGGCGCTGCGGACGATTTTTCTGTACCATATCTGTAGTACAAGTTTTTGTTATCAATGTTTAAACTATTATTTCAGCTTACACAAAGGTACCAACTGTACTCTCTGACAGGTTTGTAGGAATATTTTGATATCGATACTATTTTTGTATAATTTATTTCTTTATATTGATATATTTTTAATCCTCCATAGGGAGCTATGTATTTCGATATACGTAACAAAGACTGTTTCGCTATACCGTGCAGAAGCGTATGGAACTTATTGCGAGTTTACTATAGTCACTTTACGATGTTTAATGTACGTTGGCACGTATTGTAATAATAATTTGTCAGTGACATCGTGCAGCGAAATTCCGAGTGCGGTTTAAGCACGTATACAGAGACACTGAGGACAATGAGGGAAATGCCAGTAGTAGGTAGAAACGTTGGTAAAGCGGTTTCCGTGTCTTCTGCCTAGCGCCATTACCCTTCTCCCATTAATGCATCTTAGTTAAGTAAATAGGAATTGCAATGTAATTTACTCGGTGAAAACAGCTGACGTGAAAACCGGTACTAGGTAACGACGACGATATTTGATTGCGTCCCTTGTTATTTCAGTTTCGTCTTGGACGCGTATCGTCGTGACGTAAGAAGAAAGATTGGCGGACTTTCCATTGAATATTTGAACGCTTTATAATGGAATTGTATTCTTGTTTATGCGATTCTCACGGGTCTTGATACTGTTCGTCTTATTGCCGTAAAAGAAATTCAATACTAGGTGTAGTAGATACATTGTATAAAGATTTGGAGGGAAACGACGCTTTCGAAATATTCGAAGACGCCAGGGGGTTCTGATATGGCCTATAAATTCGACTGTACGGAGAAAGAATATCGGTATAAAAAAGAAAGGGAAAAAAATCCTCTTTCTCTTGTATTACTACTTTCTTTTTTTCGTTACTTCCTTACACGGCGGAGATACATTTTTCTTCTTTTTTTCTACAACAATATAAATGCTTTTCAGACCGTACCAGTGCTCGGGTATAAGTCAGTATTCTTCGTCCTAGTAGAACATGAAGTCGAGACTCTATTGAAAACTAGTATCGTACGATCGATAGATTAAAATTTTCGAATTTTTTTTAGATGATTTGACACGATTTTATCAAATGCACGATAGTCGTTTTTATTACCTGTATAGCGTAAAGATAAGATAACGTTACGAGTAGACGGTCATCTTAAGATCTTTTGATCTGTTCTAAGATAGCTAATTGAATCCGGAAGACGTAGTGCACGGAATAAGGGGCAGTACTAGAGATCCTCCCTATTCCAATGGTCCACAGAATGAGTCACGGACTATTTCGCCACAGAGATAACGCGATGGCAGAAACCAACAGCAATTAAGATCCTTTACTGCTACTAGTTTATTAGCAGCCCATACTAGTACGTACTACAGTAGTAGGAACGATTCAGTAATAGAGTAAATTTTTCAAAGAGCCATTATGCTTGGTCCACAAAACAAAAAATGATTGAATCCAGCATCCCCCTGCCCCGAAATAAATTCCATCTAACGTCTATTAGATCGTTAAGGGAGTTTTCCCCGAACGTATCCGGAATCCATCTTGGATTCTTCCAGGTAATTTTTTTCCAATTGAATTTAACTCGCTCTCGTTTACCTATTTTGGCATGCAAAGGGCAAAGGGTAGGCATTCCTAAGTCGACTCAAGATCAACCCCGTGGCGATGGCAGCTAGAATCCCCGACATCCAACCCCCCGTAACCCACCCCCTAAACGTATCATTGAGTATTTTCTTTCGACCTCCCATCCAGTATATATTCCCATCCCTTTTGCCGTCATTTACCCCAAGGTTTCCGCCCTCTTATTATCCATTCAAGTAGACCCTGGCTCCCCCATTTCAGCATCCCCCCAACCCCCGACTCCTCCACCCTCAACCACCCAACCAAACTCCTACCCTCATCTTGCTCTATGCTTCCGCACAGCTTTGGCCATAGGTTGGTAATACTCGATATCCACCTTCTCACCCCCCCTACAGTCACTGTTCATCCCCCCATGATCTTGGTACTTCCGATCCAATCCAAATACGCAAACGAAATCTTAATATCGTCGAGCTACTCGAAAAAGCGTGTACATAAATTATTCAGCATGCGACTGCTGCCGGGTGGGCGATATTTCCCATGCAAATTAGCAAAAGGGTAGGACAATTTGCATTTCGGAAAATTAGTCTGTACAGGGGGGGGGGGGGAGGTATCTACCTTATCGACCTTATACCTACCGTCCGACCTTAGTAACACTAAGAAGATCTGGGTGTAAAAGTGACGGTGATCACGCTGAAACGTCATGGATTCGCGTGACGTAATATTCCCCCCCCCCCCCATCACTTCCCCTTTTCACTCTTCCCTTGAAAGGTTAGGGCTGTATCTTTCTACCTTTTTTTACCTTCCACTTTATCTTCGCCATTCTGCCGCCTCTACGATTATGTGGTGACATTCGCCAGGTGAGCATGTGGCAAGGTTTAGCAGTAAAACGTCAAGTGCCTTTGGCTTGGGTTCCATATTGTTTTGATCCTTTCCGTTATGTCTACCTTTATATATTATACATAAATGTATATATATATATGACGTACCTTCGTGACGTACCTTCCTACTTTTCTACCTTTTTCATCATTTTAGCCATATGCCCTTTGACCCACCTACCTACTGTGCATTTACATGTATAATATATTGGTCAAGGGGCACTTACGTGTCATTTGCATATTAGAATATTCTGGGATCAAACAGACTACTTGTCTCAGGTTTCAGCAACACTGTATCTGTTGATAAGATTTAATCGAGTCATTTCCTTTACGGATTTAACGTCGTTATCAGTGAACGAAGCTGATTACCAAGATATGCCGAGAGAAACGATTATTTGATTTTTAATTTTGTCCATTCACTTCCGTATAGAAATTTTGAATTTTCTTTTTCTACTTGCTGCTTTGACTCGCGTATTTTTCAGTGACGTTTATTCTTAATCGGTATAAATTTTGCACGAACGCTACGAGTCCACGTGTTTGTTATTTCGGCAGCTGCGCCATGTTCTGTCAATTCAAGAAGTCGAAGTGATTTTTTTGACTCGAGGAAAAAAATGTTTCCCGTCACAAGTGACGGGACGCGACTTGGTAAAGCATATCAAAGTTTGCATTACGAGCCGATTTAATTTTTGACATGGAATGGGAAATCTTGGGGAACCTGGCCCGCGCAATGGCTTTCCAAAGCGTCTTTAGCGAGAACTTCTTATCTCGCAACCATACAGCGAGATAATAGCGAGAGGAATATTACTTTGCCAAGTTTACCGAAATCGTATTCCATCCGCGTTGCCATCGAAGTTCAAATATTTCCAATGGATCAGCGACATTAACGCCACCCCCTGATGAACTTTACGTAATTAATTTTTTAAGACA
The DNA here is from genome assembly GCA_030142225.1 of Pachycephus smyrnensis. NCBI lineage: Eukaryota > Metazoa > Arthropoda > Insecta > Hymenoptera > Cephidae > Pachycephus > Pachycephus smyrnensis. The sequence goes on from JARQST010000707.1 coordinate 367,259, forward strand.
ATCTCATCGGATAGATGACGGACGGGCGTTTATTCAAGATAAAAACTAATCGAAGTATTTATATATATATTAGCTTATCTGAATTGATAATAATCGTTGACAATGAAAACCGCATTCGTCGTAAAAAGTTTCCGCGGCTGTTACAGTCGAGATTTTATTACAGCCGGTCAGACCCTGTTATCAACTTTGATATTAACGGGCATATCGAAAATAATTTAATAAAGCCATCGTCAGGGTCGACCGGTTCATTTAAATTGCGAAATACTCGAGTTCGATTTCGAAAGCTTTTCCGCCAGCGGTAAAACGAAACTCGAGGGAATAAGTAAAGAGGATCTGTTATGGATCGAATAACTTGGTCGGACGTTGAGGTTAGGTTAAATATTAGTTATTAAAAAAAAAAAAAGGAAATTAAAATTCCCATTCCCGAAGACGATCGTCGTTAGGCGAATTCGAACTCTTTTCTCCTATTCTCTACGACTTGAACTTTACTTTGGCGCTTTTACACTTTATAGACAATAATACTGTCTTCTATAGCAGCTTCGCGAACTTTACGTTAACTCAGCGCACTTCGACTTTGCGACTTTAACTTAGGATCGATCGCGGTTCCTTAACACCTACGGTGGAGTCTGGTTGAATTGTTCGCAAAACTTTGGGAAATGACCGAGTTCCGATTTTCTACTAGCTGGCGGGTAAAAGGAGTGCCCGGAGTAAGAATGGACTATGGGGTTGCTGGTCGAAGTCGTAAGAAAAGTCAGGAACGCGGGTAGACGGAACCAAGAATCGTAATAGTTGAGGTTAGGTGCTGGTAAAGTCGCTTCTCGAGTTTTAGTAGGAGAAGATGGAGTAGAAGGTACAAGGGATCCGGTGGGCAATCTCCGTATTCACTTAAAAATGAATTCTCTTTCTTTGCCGCGTTTCGTTTCTCGGGTGAAAAGGTGGATTAAAAAGAAGAATTGTCGACCTCTTTTCTGTGGCTAAGAATTGAATGACAGTGCCCGGAGACTCCGGTGACGTAGCGGACTCGCTTTAACGACGACTTGTACTTCGTGTTTGACTTGAATTTTTTACTTTGACGTAATGTACGAAATTTATGTAACGTATAAAAAGCGTCTTAGAAGGGGATGAACTTTGCGTACTGGGTAACTCTTAAATTGCATAAGAATTTGAAAATGCCAGAGAAAGAGAGAGAGAGAAATTCCCCTTCCATTTAAACTGTATTATAAGTTGGACGAGGAGCAGACAGGAAGACCAAACATGTTTTCTTTCCAATATGGCGTTCAGTGTAACGGAAGTGCCCGGAGAATAAGGAGCGTGGCGAAAATGGCGATAGGTGAATATTTTCGTAACGGGACGAAAGTTGGCAGTCACTTTGAAAATTTTTAAGTAGACAGCGTACTCGCGCCATTAGATATTCTTATCGACGTTCAAGAATATAATCCGTTTCGCGCCTCTCGCGAAACACGTCCGTGCATTGTTGGGCGATAAATTTAAATTTAAAAGAACAACAAAAAAACCTTGCCGGCAAATAACAAAGAGAAAATGTTTCTCGTGTAAGAAAATTTCTTTATTTATTATTCTCTCTCTCCCTTTATCGAATAAACACGCATGGCGCCACAGGGTGAATCAAATTTCGGAACTCGAATCAGCCGGCATTTGCCCGTATCGAGATAAAGCCAAAAAGAAGAGAAAACGAACAGGAACACGAATCAGCTATCGATCCTTGGACGTTCAATTTGCGCTTTATCGAGTTTCGAGAAGTGTTATCAGTAAACGAAAAGACACTATCTCCACGTTATTCTACGCTAGCATTTCTAGGTATTATCGATAGACTAATCCACCGGGTACACACGAGTCGGTAGAACTGGTTTCGTTCGCGTAAGAACTGGTGCAAAAAAGAAGGAGGTTAACGGAAACTGCACTATTTACTTGCGAAAGACAAAGACTCGAAATTGAAGTCTCTTCTCCTACTAAAGCATCCAAGGGAGACTTTGTCTCGTTTCTCCTGTAAGAAGTGGCTGCTGCCACGTACGTATAAGGTAGCGGGATGTAAAAAGCGGAATTCGCGTCTAAGAAAGTTTTGGCAAAGAGAGAGAGAGAGAGAGAAAAAGAAAGAGAGAGAGAGTGAGCGAGCGAGCGAGAGACAAGAGAAATAGGAGGACCCAAGAAAAAGATGGCGAAGATCGATAGAATGTTCTCGAGTACAATAGACGGGGACTGGTGAGTGCGTGAGATTGTATGAAAGCACAATGTGCCGGAGAGGAGCCATTAAGGTCCGTCAAAGAAACATTCTGTCCTGGGATAAGGGGATGAAATCGCGAGTGAGAGGAATCATGGTTTAGACTTTGCTTTTGAATGAGGTTGTACCTGGGTCTAAAAGGAAAATGGTAACTCTTGCGCTCAGGACGACGATAATTATCTTGTAATTATCGCAGGGTGATGCTTCTCCTGTATGCTCTTCGATTTCGTGATCCTTAATGGAGATAAGTATATATATGGTCTTATCAGTGCTCCAGGGCGAGTCGAACCAACCGCTTGCTAAATATAGTATAGTCATTACTGTAAAGGAAGTCGCATTAAGACAGAGTGGTGATTAATTTTATGCTTTTATCGGGAAAGACCCGGAGGTTAGTACGTATCTACTATATAGTACGCGGAGAGTTAGTCTTGCATGGTGTATACCGTAGGTTAGATTAGGTATAGTCCTGGATACGATATTATTTTATTTTATCTTATTTCGAAATCTAACAATTTACGTAATAGGTCGAAACAGTTGACGCGCCTCTTAAAGAGTGTATTCGTTGAATCAAGCCAAATTCTTGAAATAGTTTCTGCCAAAATCTTTGCAGCGCTTCCGGCTATTTGGCTGGATGGGGATTTGCAGGAGGAAGAAAGCCAAAGAATCTTCCTATTTGCTGCCTCTTAGCGAGACGTTCTTTCCTAGTGACGTCACAATGAAATATAGATACTTCCCTTTAAAGCGCATCCATTACGCCGAGCTATCTTTGCACGAAGAATATATATATATATTCCATAGGAGAAAGATCGTTAATTACCGAGTATTGCCATCGTCCGACAACTTTTATCCTGGATATTAAAATATCCTTTTAAACTGCCAGCGCCACTGGCGGCAAAGGTAGAAAATACCTGTAGCGTGTAATTCCTATAGCAACGTTAGCGCATCTACCGTGTAAAACTGCACAGTGAATTCGCGTCGCATGCAGAACTGTCCTGCAAAATGCTTATTTATATCCAGAAGAGACATGATTTATGCTCTTTACCCCGTCCACAAATTGCATCCCTTAAAAAGCCTCCTTCCTCGATACCCCCCCTCCCCCCCGACCTCACCATTCCAGGAAGTTAGCATCTGGCTGAAGGAAGTCATAAATACAAAAAAAAATTACATTATTTACGTAATTTTAGTACGGGTGCCAATAGCTAAACCAGCTGCACACACCTGGCACCAGGTATCGCGTCCATTAAAATGCTGATTGCACAATTAATTTTCTCCATAAAGAAATTCCAAGTGCATTCTCCCGCAGGGGTTAAATGCCGTTACAAGTGTCAGCGTTACGTCGATATAAGCGTAACTTGCAGCTCGTAACGTCCGTTTAATTATTCATCTCCTGGAATGATTAATTACACGCGACACGACCGCCGCGCGTAGCCTGTCGACACTGACATTGAAATTACACTCGTATTTCATTGGTGCTGCCTGCTAGGCTTTCCCTGCTTGACGGAAACCTCGTGTAACTACATATGTACGTAGACATCTAGATATCGTGCAAACGTCCACTTGACTTGCGTGTATCTAGGCAGGTACGTAGTTACGTGAGTCACTAGGGAAGTAGGTGTTTTACGAGGGTTGGCTATTTTACATATAGAGACAGTGAGTGAGAGACAGACAATACATAGGCTACCGTGCTGAGTGCCGCCATTATTAACGTGGCAAAAAGTGCAAAAAAAATTTGAACGTAAAAACGGAATAATGAGTCTCAAAAGAAATCGTCATTACCATTATGGGGAAACGAGGATACTTTTATTATTTACTGGTAATCTTTTCTGTCCTGTGGTAAAAATTCCCTATATCCGTATAGGCTAGTAACTTTTCATCCTATACGTACGAAAAGCCGTCTTACGGATTCTTCTTGAAAGATCTAGGGATTTTTCTTGAGATCCCATTTCCTTGATGGAATTACCCTAGTATCACGGCGATACTATAAACGTGTGTCTAGTGACTTTTATTAGGAAGACGTTAATCTCGTGCTGTGTGTATGTATCTGTCGTGATGCGGTATATCGTTAACTCGGATGAAATCAAGCTTATCGTTTGGTATATGTAATAGCAGTTAGAGGGTTGGTATCTCTGTAGGGGCGCGAGAGGATAATCAATTTGTGGATTGACGTGGAATCATTTATAGAAGTCAGCGAACGGTACGTCGTAATACGGAACTGCTTTGCGGTACAGGATGTTGACGTTGAAATGATGTCTGTTACCGAGTTAGACTATAGAGGGTTGAGGGGAGCTATAAGGGGTAGGTTAAAGGGTTACCAGGGATGAGGATGGGGGATGGGAAAGGCACGCGCCGAAGTAATCGCTCAAGAGCGCAAGTTAATCCTTTCCTCCTTGGTTTCCCCTACTTCTCCCCCTACTCCTCATCCTTCCATCCCCTATCATTCTCTACCCTTACGTTCCGCCACCCTTATTCCATCCCGTCTACTACTTCGCTACCTTCTCTACTTGCCGACTTCACCCCATCATGAAAATACGTTACTTAGCTAGGCTTTACCCCTCTATTTGCCTATGCATACAGATCTTCATATCACTTAAGCGACGTCTTTCTTGTATCGTCAAAGATTTATCTCGCGGCACTGATTTTCTTTTCTTTTGATCTTCCTCTTTTATTGGATTCCTTTATCATTATCATTCCTTTTTTTACGAGCAAGATAGATCGTTTTTATGAATATTTTTACATCCTTTCTCGTAACAAGGATTTCAGGATATTACATCGTATCGTGACGTAATATCTGTATTATGTATTTTTGATTATTCTTATGTTTTATTAATTTAAAAAGCAGGCTATTCGTAAGTGTCGTATTTTTATTAATGCTAATGCCTAGTTCACAAGATCACGCCGTCAATGAGGGCAGATACTGTGCTGTAACCTTTAGACTCAGGTATGTATGTGTATATATATATACTTCGTATGACGTATTTCACAGGTCCCGCCGCGAAACGCTATCTATGCTCGCACACGTAAAATTTATCTAACGTCGGGGGCACTTCTTATAAATGTCTGGTGCCGGGGTTAAATTTCACGTGTTAACCGACGAGTCTCGAGGGTTAAATTTGTTCAAGCACCCCATGGCAATAAAATTTCAGCTACGACCCTTCCGCCGCGGCACGCGTGTCGGTATGAATGGTAATTTTTTTTAAAATTCTTCACGCACGAGCTGTCCCTTTTAGAAAACGCTCAAGAATGAAAAGTCCTCGTCGCGATTAAATGGAACGATGAAAAAATTTTTTAAATTCCGCGGTCAGTCCTGGTGCCCGGTACAATTTCTCCTTCGCCTCTCAAACGCGACGCGTTACGGCCGTGCCACGTTTTTATTTTTTTTTTAATCAAATTGCGGAACAGCCGCAGTGCATCCCCATGCGCAGGTTGTCAAACAAAATAATTTATTGAACTAGAAATATATATAGCAGATTTTCTTAAATGGGAAATTTTCCATCTTTCTTCAGTAATCAAACTTTGTTTTCTTATCTTCTTTGCTTTTTTGTTTCCTTTCTCTCCTGGCAAACGGAAAAAAATGGGGATCAAATTCATCTTCTTTGATTGGATAAGTACGGCGCGTGTTGATCGGAAAATTAAATTGATACGATCGACAAATATTGTAAAGGCGCCTTGAATTTTCTTACTGTTTCCAAAGTGTGTATAAATATATATATATATATATTGGGTATTCGCAAATTCCTTGAAGCTTTCTTATTTACGCGACGCACTAAAAACGTCAAGAAGATTCGCAACATCCCTGCCGATACTTTAACGCGAATTTAATGCTTCTCTTAAAAGTCGATACCCAAACGCTGTCTTGGCGTAGATCGAAATAATGGCTTAGCTCGGTTGAATCATTCGGTCCTTCTTCCACCAGCATCAGAGGAGATACACCCATTGGAATTCTGAGAAAGTCTCTGGAGTATCCAAGATCTCTTATCTTCTTAGAACTGATATTGCGGAAAGCACAGTGGGTCTCCATCCGTTTGCGCCATATGGCCTAAATGAAAAGTACACTGGGGTATCAGAAGATATTTTTCAACCCTTAAGCACTGCTGGACCTTACTCGGCTAGGACCTTTTTTTGGCGAGAACGGTAAAAATATACTTATTAAAAAAAGAAATGACTGTACACTTCGTTCGTATACATTTTTCACAGAAAACAAGTTTTATTTATCAATAACATTATTTAATTGGTATATGGAATGTCGAAGGTAAAGCACGTAGGATCCACTGTAATAGTGCGTTACGTTTGAATCCAAGGCCAATTCACTGCATGTTGTAATAACTAATTGCCTTCGCAAAGCAAAAAGTAACGCGTAAAGGAGTTTCAGGGCTGATGCGAAAATAAGCTGCGGGATATTTCGTATATACTATATTTTGTGCTTTCAGTAACGCGCTAAGGCAGAAGCACAAATCACCTGTCGCCGCCATAGTCCTCGCTGGTGTTAGCCGAGGACATGGCCAGCTAGCTGTACACTGTGGGATTTCGTAGGATTTGAACAAATTGTTGCTACCAACTTGCTTGGCTTAGTTGCTGTCTTATTTAACGGTTGGAAAGGATTAATGCGTGGTCACCGAAATACGTGTATTTAAGTTCTGTAGTCCAGATCAAGTGCTACCAATGTGCAGTGCTATCCTCTAGATTAAATAGTTTGTGATCTTCCTTTCAAAAATGATTATGGTATTATCAATAGGCATGCATTAGATTTAAGATTGATCTGATTTTCGCCCATTGGTAAAAAATAGCCGTGTCACGAATTATGGAAAAATTTCGATTGACTGTCGTTTTGTTTTTTTCGCGATATGAAATTGCGGATAGCGTCATTTCTTACGTGTCAATATAAGGCTGGCGCGTCATTCGATCAATGATTGGTTGCTTCATTGACGCGGGTTAGTGGTGATCAATTTTGGACGATATCAAATCGATTTTTCAGAGACCATGCATCGATCTTATGTTCTGGGTAAGTACAGCGTGTCGACAGGTTGGAAAAACGAAGGATCGGAGATTTGCGGAAATGGCGGAGGCTGCATCGCCCAGTAGGTTAGAAGAATGAGAAACACCAAGAAGTACGGTGGGAAACAGTGTTGCTAGATAGTGGAGGTAACTGAGTCTGTGTATCAACAATGATATCATCATTGCATCACGATCTTTCACTCAGGAATCTTGATAATGATGTCATCGCGATTTTCGTTACATCAACACCTTCAGTCATCATGTGGAATCTGACCATGTCTTATATGGATTCGCTTAGTACTTGGATGGATGAACTCAGGCTGCAACAGACTCGACAGGAGCGTCTTCATCTAGTCTTCCGGTAACGTCTGGGGACCTGCAGAGATCTATCATGCGTCCCCCTCAATTCGGTGGCTACACCAGCCACCTGCTAGTGGTCGATGCTATTGGTTTTGAAAAGTGGCCAAAATTGCACCTTTGGGAGGCTGTATCTCGAAAACGGTTGGAGATACGGCTTTTTCCTTGAAATTCTCAAAGATCTCTTAATG
>JARQST010000707.1:375365-431852 GCA_030142225.1 Pachycephus smyrnensis
TACAAGATACATGAAAGGGACGAGAAGGAGTGTTAAGGAGAGAGAAAATAGATCCTGGGATGATAAAGAAAAGAGAGGATGCAGGCTGTGCAAAGGGGAAGAGGAAAAGATAGAATACTTACCAAAGCGATGCAGGAACTTGCAAAGGAGTGAGAGGGTGTTGAACGAGTCGATGGGTGATGAAATGCAAAGGGGTGAGTTGATGAAGGAAGCTGCAGAGAAGAGAAGAACTAGACAAGGCAGAAATGGAGGAAGGGCAAAGGTAGTGGTGGGAAGACGTAATAATATGAGGGGCAGGGAGAAGGAAAACTAGAAACTAAGATGTAAAATTAAGGTAGAGAGTATGAAATTCCATAGAAATACATACGTATATACAAAGATTGTAAAAGGAGGAAGTCTGTCCAGCTAGTCGTAAAGGCCTATGGGGTCAATAAAGTATTAAACATTATAGTATATTAATCAGACCATACAAAGAAGAACAAGTAATAAAGTGCCATCCATTAAATGAATTCCAGTCTAGACTTCACACAATCCCCCTTAGCCACCGTGTCCACGCACGACCCCTTCAATTCCTGCTGCAGCAGTGCACACCAGGGAAATACACAAGCGAGGTTAACGATTTTCAACGTCATATCCATGCATGCATCACGAGGTGGAAAATCCTAGCGCAACTTCAACATTCACCCTCCCACGGGAATCAACATGGCGAACGCATGTGACCATTATGTCGAACCGGCATCCCGACTATACGCCGTCCGGCATTTTTCTCTAGTGGATGATCGATAATGCCGGGCAATTTGCAAAGCTTTGAAATTCGATATTCCCCGGAATATAGTTTCAGGGGATGATGGTGTCGTAGTCACGTCTTAAAGACAGCCTACCGATTCACCTTACACCTTTAAAGACCGTCATCCATGCACAGGCGACTGGTCGTTCGACATTCTATAGGGGATGATTCATCCCCTTTAACTCGTCTCCAAAGACGCCTGTCTACCACGTGATTATAACTTGCGTTACAATTTCGCACGTAGCGAATATATTTGGTCAGGGTGCGAAGGAAGGAAGGAAAAAAAAGGAGGACAGTGAACTTTGACATCAAGATGGCGGAACGGAGGTATCCGGTACTTCCGGAGCGACGTGGTTTAGTGGTGTTGAAAGTGGTTTTCCGCGGAAGATATTTTTCTTGGGAAAATATTGACAAGGCCAAGAGTTCACTCTGAGGATTATATACGTGCTTTTGAAATCGTGAGGGTAGTGACTGTTGGTGTCGATGATTCTTTTCTTTTTCTTTTTTGAGAAAAAATACTGACGTCACTATTTCATCCGAATAGATATGCAAAGAGGAAATCGCGTAACAGTACCTAACTGGACTCCGGCGCTATCATTATTTCGCACAAAAGACACTTGAGCGCAAAGAGGATTTTCAAATAATAGAGATTTCATTTCCTGTGTATAGCCGGCGTAGTATCGATACTGCAAGCTCATCGTTTTAAATTAAATTGCAGCTTCATCTGACAACGAGAGAGCTGAGAGAAAACAAGCGATTCGAGAGGGGCCGATATAAATTCGCAAGAATACAAGTAATACCCGGGAGCCCTGCAGAGACCCAATAAAATCGAGCTTACGCTACGAATCTGCACGTGCGAATAATTCTGCTCGTGCTGGATACGAATGACGTATAGGAAATGGAATTAATCAGTGTCCTATACCTGTGAACTGGAATAACGTTATGTTTCTCAAATTATCGAGAAGCCTTCAATATATATATATAAGAGAGAAGGGATGGAAAGATATGAAAACTGTGTAAAAGACTGGAATTCTACTCAAGAACTATTTATTTGGTAAATCTGCAACATCCTTTTGATCCGCCTTGTTAGACTGATACAATACAACTACCCCTTACAGGTCTGATAAGCGTCTCCGTCGGTCTTCTTTTAAGATGGGGGTAGGGCACGACCGGCAAGGTTCGTCCATGGTGATAGCTGGCCGCTGACATCCGACACGACCTGTTCGAAACAACAATGATTAATGATTAAAAAAAGATTATAATACATAATTCCTGACGAATTGCGTAAGCTAGATAATAATTTTTTTATTCAATGAAATTATTGGGGATGACCCATGGAGATTTTCTTCATCGGTCTATAGTTTCAGGTATTTCCATTGAAATTCCCATAAAATCTTTTTCTTCCCCACTGAATTTTCTACGGGACGATTAAGGCCACTGTTAACGCACCTTTTGCGTAAGAACCTTCACTCCCCCCCCCCCCCCGCCCCCCGTATAAAATCTGCGTGCGGATTCGGTCTGGCACGCGGCCAGAACGACACCTTGAAACATTGATCGATCTACACACGCGGTAGACCGTCGTCCATTGTGGCGGCTTTACGTTCTCATAAAGCTCCATTGTTTAGCTGAGCCTGCATTCCTAAATCTCTATTGTCATGCTGAATACTGAATACAATCGCCACACGCTGAAAGCGGGTAGGCCGTGCCCGTCCGTGCCCGTTAAGGTAGTGCGGGGATCGAATGACGGACACCGACGCCGGGCGTCGCTTATAAACAAATCCGGGGGAGTCGGTGAGAGCGTTAATATCAGCCGAATAGTTTTCGACTAAATAATCCAGCTGCTCGCCGTGGATGAGAGAAAAACATTCTTTTAAAGGGGTAAAAAAATAAGGGTGCTCTTTCATCACGCCGTAGATAAGCAGCCCTCGATAAAGGCGCCGTTTTAAAGTGTCGCGAAAACATGAAAAATCGTTGGTATCCTATGGAACTGAAACTACTTTCTTTTGAGGGGTGGGGGGAGGGGATGACCAACAGGGGCATTTTTCATTTCGATATTAAAACGTGTTCCCCTTCCATCACACCCCCTTCTCACAGTACCGACGGTCCGGATGCGAAGTTCCCACTGGAATATCCTGAGGGCGCGTAACCGAAGTTAAGAGAAGAAAAATTATTTTAATGCAGAGAGTGTAATAGCGTCGGCGTCGCTTGTCGCACTTCCCCCTCCTCCCCCCAAACCCTATAGACAGTCTTGTCTACCCTCTAGGTTTGAGATTCTCAATCGAAGGGGTGCATGACGGCAAAAAGAAAGATGGTAGCACTTTATTGGCCCGAAGGCGGAAGCTGTGGCCTCTGGAGTTACAGATCGAACCCAAGGGATGAAATAATCATCAGCCAAGACGATTCTCATCCTCGTTCTCTTCCTTTCAACCCTTACTGACTGTCTCTATCTCTTCTCCAATGTCCAGTCGAATAGTTTATATCCTTGAGGGCTGCAACGCAGAGGAACCCTGAATGCGTGAATTTTCATATTGATAGGAGAAAATAAAATTCCAATTTTGAGATGTTTCTACGCCGACGAAATAAACGTCCAGAATAGATTTTTGAAAATTCTTCTCCTTTCCGCTAAGCCAGACGGAGAATGAAGTAGACAGAAAAAAAATGTCTTCCGCTTCGCGGATTCCGGAATAAGTATCCTCGAGCTACGTCATATCTCGTGTCCCGTGGTAAATCCACGGTAAAACATTCCGCTTCTCGGACACTTCGCGATGACTTCAATGACGTCTTCATGACTGCGACATGTACAGCTGAGGGCTGTTAGTGTTGCGAATACAATAAAGCCTGTAGAATATATCTATACACATATGATTGACGATAGCAGAAAAATATCAGGAATTTTATCACACAGTATTCTTGATTCGAGATCATCAAAATTATATAAAAACTTGGACAGTCAAGTTTTGTTTTGGGGGAAAAAATGTATGAATTATTAAAATGTCAATTTTGTGTTATACAAGTTTTTTTATCTTAAAAATCTTATCGCAACGGTCACGACTAGAGTTTTCTTTACGTCTGGTGCGTCTATGAGATAAGCCTACGCATCATTCGTATTTAATCCATCCGAATGCATCTGCCTAAAGGGGATGGAGGAAGCTTGGTATCTCGCTGGAATTTTCTTCTACTGTAATATCAAACGGCTAACTGGCGACTCCTAATTCAGAGAGAAATCGTAACGACCTAGCCAGTTTCATCCAGATATAGATACCTACCTACATGCGACGTAGGAGTCGGCCATGAATGCGCCGGCCAATCTCGGAAATCGAAAATGCAATCGTAAATTTAAAAGTTTACGGCCCCTTTGGGGCAACTTCCGGTTATAACTTAACCAAATACGATCACGCCTTAAGATATCGGATAAATGCGAATAAATATAAACGCCCTATATAAATTTCATGGATCATGCTTACTTTGTAATTAAAAAAAAATGACGATAATCAAATTTAAAAAACATGGTCTTCTGTTGGTAGTTTTTCTCTTTTTTTTTTAATTTTCTTATTTACGGTAAGCTACGCGTGATATTCGTATGCCGAGTGCAGTGTGCAAAAATCTCGTGTTAAAATTGCACGAGATTATAAATTGCAAGTGTAATATTTCAAAAACATTTTTCACGCTTGTCCCAAGGGCTCCCTTCCCCCCTCCCCAACCACCCCGACGTCTGGCATGACGCCAGTCCTAGGAGCCATCCTCTGCGCTAAATTTATCCACTCGAGCAAGCATCGCCCAAGCAAGTTGCGTTTCTTATACGAAAAACTTTTACCAGGATCGTGCTTCTCCACTGCACTAATCACTCCCGTGTCCTAATAGGAACTCGAGTTCATCTCCTTGTAGAATCTGTACTCGCTCGAGTGGAGGAAACCTTCTGGGAGATGCAGGTGAAAAGTTACCGCGGAAGTCAGTGGGATCTTTGTGTACAGTATCATTCACAGTGAACCTTTTCACTTCCGCTACTGAATTCATATTCTCGCACCCACTTCCGTTTACGCCATAAATCCACTGCTACTAGCTATTTAAGAACTTTACGTTTCTAAAAAAAAAATTAAACCAAAATTTCGATTACTCTATTTTGTATTATTTTTTGGCGTTATCACGGAATCGTACACTGTTGTTTCGCTTATGAACTTTCTACGTATCACGTGCGATTAAGGGAAGATTAAACTTTGTTTGGTGTATTAAAAAAAATAAAATGTCATCGACTCAAACGTAATTTTGTTGTTGTAACTTTTTTCAATGCGTCGCTCAACCGCGACGCGTCATTTCCGTTTCGATGCGCCGCGATCTCTTTGACTTTTAAATGTGGACCGCGGGCCCGCGCTTAGATACGTTATAACGCACAAGCAGAGTAAAACGGGATGAGATTATAATGTTGTTGAGCAGCATATGGGCTAGGAGATCTCGCATAAATCTTCGTTCAACGCTACATTACGGAACGACCTTTGCCCTCTAAAGATATAATTTCACACCCTCCACCCTCCGCGTCTACTTCGCACTCCTTCAGGAACCACCGACGCCTCCGACGTCTCACGACGCTCTCCACCACCCTTCATTTCTTCGCTACGTGATATCGTTATTCTATGGCGCACCAAGTCCCTATCCTTATCTTATTACTCGCGACGGGAAACCCTTGTTAACAGCATTTCAAATGTCGACACGCCACAAAACATCCGGCCAACTCGTACTTGATGCTAACGCGATGATAATGACTACGGAGATGAAGTACAAGGACGTGATTTTGCTTGATATTAAACAAACCAAAAAAAATCATTAAAGAAAAAAGTAATTTTCGAAAATAGTAAGAAAATAAGTTTTCTCATCTTTTACAAAATATTTTCTTGTCGTTATTTATTCTTTACGGATATAATGGTCGCTTGATTACGATCCCTTATCAGGCGGATTACATTAGACGTCCGATACGTGTTAATGATACGAAATAACGATGGTTGCGCAATTTGCAAAATTAATTATTTATCGCGAGAAGGAAAGTCCGATCTTCGTTAAATTTACGTATCGCACGGTTTCACAGCCCGTTACTTTAGATTAATTATTTTTCGACTATAATCTTCCTTTCTTTTATCTTTTTCTAATTATTCCCCTCAAATCAACCCGTAATTCAATAGGGATCGAATCTATCCCACTGTGAATTAAGGTAAATTGCAACCACGCCCAAATTTCTCAACACCCACCGCGCGCTTCCCAACCATCATGAAAAACCGCACTAATTTGGTTTCGCCGTTAGGAATCTTCGGGCATCTCGGCAAAAGTTCATTCAAGGTCGCTGAAGTTATACTCGTTTATCAGTGGGTATCCTGGAATCTCGAAATACCAATTTACGAAAATTAATTATCTGCAAGTGTCACTCCTCACTGCTAATCCCCATTGTCGCTCAATTAAACTGACGAACTTTAAGAGTACGCCAATAGAGACACGGTAACCTTAAGTCCGTCGAGAGAATCAATTCGGCAACAAAGTAAAATGAACTTTAACCATACCAATTTCAATGCATGAAGATTGCATAATTAATGGGAGAAAACGACGCGTTCGGAAATTCCCGTAACGTTTCTCCGTGGAGTCTTGCCGGCTTTAGCCGTAGAATTAGGTCTTACATAACGAAGCGCCTTCCAGTCCCCATGGATCGAATTATTTCTTCTTGGTTGTATTTTTTTTTCTTTTCTTCCTTCCCCCCCTCTCGCTCTACTTTCTTTTCTTCCTTTTTACCTTTCCGAATAAAAAGTGTATTAGTGAAAGACGCGAACTGGTGGGAGGGGGGTCGACTAAGTATGATTTCCCATCTAGTGTTCAGCCCCCCTCCCCATCCTTGATAAAGAATAAAATCCCTTGTTTCCCCAGTTAAATTTAAAAAAAAGAGTAAGTAATCAAAATGTCAATGATAAGGAAATAATAATTTCCCAGTTGATCTAACGCGAAACAACAGACGCCATACTCTCACCAACACGCACAAAAGCATTAATCATTCAAGTAACCGAAGCATTAATGATTCAGACCGTCCTTCGTTAGACGCAAAACTTTTGAAAATTCACGAAAGATCTCGAAGCGTTAGACGAAAACGTGGGTGACCTTTTGATCTTTCAGACAGTAAGACATTCATTAAAAAGTAAACCCAGAGAATTTAAAACACAAGAGACCCCCTTTAATCTCGATTCGATCAAAGCAGCTGCTCCCCCCTGACAAATAATACAGCTATCATCGCGTATAACCCATTCGTAATAATACATCTATTATCATAAAAAACAGTTACCGGCATCTTAACAGACAAAAATCCCTAGTACCGAATAACGTTAACCCCACAGTGCAGTTTGCTATTCTCTAACGTAACTCACGTTAAATCATGTTCCACAACGCCCATAGAAATGACAATAATCCACAGAACAGTATAAAGCCTAACCTAACCTGCAGTATTCCAACGTTGCATAATACACAGTCAATTAACCATTCCGTGGTTATTATCACCAGGTAAGATATCACCTCGAAGTCACGGGTCAATGGAATAGCATGAAGGTCAATTGGCTAATTGGTAAGATAAATGACCTTCGGCCCCAATTTACGTCCTTGAAATGTATTATACAGACATAAACACTGTCACGCGTGAGCACAGCAGCTTGAAGTAGGCAAATGAACGTACCGACCTGAAGTTAACCACTCTACTGGATCTCTAGGATAAAACCAACTTCGGACGCAGTACGACGCTTCCGTCGACGAATGACGCCATCCAGAGTTATTCGTCATACAGTATACAGGGAAAAAAAAGGTCTGGCCGGAAGTTAATCTCGAGGGAGTAGCAGGTGTAATTTCTTTTGTTAGATCCAAGAGCAGTCCCACGAGCTTACGTAGCTTCATCCAAGTTAATTGTAAGCCTCTTGGTTTCTTTCCGCTCGTGCCGATCTAGAAGAATTGATTGGACGTCAATTGGAATTGGAAGAAACGAACTCCCGTCCCTAGGTCAGCACCGGGGACACAACGAGACGGTCATAACGCGGCAGGACCCAGCAAACGTACTATCTTAGGACCTAAGTCTTATCTGTCAAGGCTATAACTGGATGGTCGTCATTGTTGCAAAAAAAGAAGAGTCAGACATTTTTTGTTTTTTTTTTTCCTTCCTCCCTTAGGGGATCCTCCGGATAACTTGACTGGCGATATGGGTCAGCATCCCTGGGATCGTGATGGATATCATTCTTAATTGTTGATTTATGTCATTGTGGGCTACGGGTAACGCTGTGACATTTCGCTTCTATTTTTGTGATAAATTGCTCTGTGATTTATTGGAAAGAGGAAGTAACAGGGGGAGTGGGGGGGAAGGGCATTGTAACCATAGTTGGAAATTATATTTATATCGTATTTATTTTTCTCTTTATCTATATGCTTCCTGTACGAGCGTGGTATATGACTCGTGTATATACTCGTTTATATAGGTATAATGACGAGTTTACATGCCCAAGAGAATTTCCATTGTGCTTCGAAATTACACGCCCGAAGAAAATGGAGAGGTTATGTTAACAATGGTACAGAGAGCCCTCGGAATGTATCTTTTATTTATGCTTCAAGTATTTTTCGTCTCTCTTGGGTCTCGTAAGAAAGGACTGTTCAAACTTTTCAACGAATAGTGTAATTACGATAAAGACCATTTATGCACTTCTTCCCTTTTTTTTTTCATTTATGCACTTCTTCACGCAGCAATTGCGGATGATCCGATCGAATAATTTTATCGGCCACCCCCCGACCACCCCAATTACCCTGCGGTGAGAAAACGGTTGATTAGTTCGCAGTTGGATATAAAATTTCACCAGAGTCGCGAAGAGACTTGACGCAATAGAAGTTTGGAAAATAATTGTCGAAGTGACCGAAGGAATATTTAATTAGAGTTTAACTTAGGCTGTTTTTGAATGAAAATGGCGGCTTCGATACGTGGCTGTTCCCTTGCAGCGCTCTGAGTACCGACAGAGGTCCGGTCAAAGGGTTAAAACAATTGCGCAATTTCTAAGTACGTTAAGTGCACACCGTAACGCCATTTATCACGAGATCAATAAAGTGGCATTTGTGCAGCGTCGATGTACCGGGTGATACGGAAATAGCGTGCTAATACTCCGAGAGGTAATTGGAGTGAAAAATAATGCCTGATAAACGTACGCTGATGATTGTATGATTAAGGAAAAATATATTATCCATTAATTGGCATGAGTTAGTTAATCATTAAATATGTAAAACTTAACGTAATTAACGAACAGGTATACGTATGCTGGATAACGATTAAATTTGCGTGTCCGTTAGGTTCTCTGTTGGTTGCGTCATTTAATTTGTCTTTGTCAAAAGAATAGAGAATATAAGTTCAGAGCAGTCACAGACATTTCCATTTGTACCGTGTAATCAGGTAATTTATAACTGCGTATAGCTCAGGGTAAAATACGTTGTTTTCATTAATAGCGACCGCGTTAGTCATTGTCAGATAATTTCTATTGAGGTTATAGGCAATTAGGAATACCGAGGATGTTTCGCACTGCAATAAAGCCAATTCCGATAATCTATTGGATAAAAATGAAAAAAAAAGAATTGAAAAAAACGAAATGCTCCCTCAATTTATCGGGTGTGCCAATATTACCTAGTGTAATATTATCATGGCTCATTGGTATATATATATATATATATATATTAAATCTTCAACTTCACTCTTTTTGTTTCAGCTGCTCCAAGGGTGACTTCCTAAAAGTTTTCTTGCATCTGGAGAACAACGGGGTGTCCGAATATACACCCTGGTCAGGATTACTCTGTGGCGGATTGGCAGACGTTCCTCAAGTTCTTTACAGTTCCGGTCGCACGTTGGTACTGGAGTTTCACACAGAGGAAGTTCCGGTTAACGGTACCGGTTTTTCCGGAAACTTCCGGTTCATCGACAGACGTGAGTAATAACCGGTAGAGTTTAGAATTTTTATTTTAAATACCAATACTCGTTAACGGAATGAAAAATAAAGAAAGAGTGTGAAAGGGTCTCTTTGTAAATAATTCTTTTTTTTTTTACTTACCAGCGAACTTTCACGTTCACCGTGTAAATAAATAAATTGCAAAATAAATCTTCCTGCCTGGAGACACGACGGGGACGTGGATCGTTCATAAAGTATGTATTAAGTGGCAATGCAGTTTAAAATTGAATTTCTCCCTTGGCAATAAAACGAGCTGCGATTACCCATGCATAGAGGCAGTTACATCAGCCAAGAGAAGTTTATTACGATGGATATTTTATTCGAGCGCATTTATTAAAGTCTGACTGTAGTTTCGAGCAATTTATAAGACATGTAAGAAAAATAAATAAACAGCAGTAAACCCAAAGAGCGTCGTTAATTTCTTAATTTACGCAATACCAAAAGAAACCGAATCGTAATAACTCCTCTTGGATCGATAATCAACAGGAAATCGTTTTAACAAGAAAAATAAAAGACAAACCGAAAATCTATATCGTACTGCAGTCTTATGGAATACAATAATGACGATTTATTAGACCAGGATCTCTCAGACAAATCTATATGTTTTATATACGTGTCATACACGCGATGACGTAGGTTGGCACGCGTGTGTGCATAAATATATTCAAGCCGTGACGGAAGAAGATACTTAGTCCGTGAACCCAGAAAATCCATCTCTTTGTATGCACAAGACGTAAAACCGATATCTACATAAATACAATGCAAACCGTTTCCCCTAAGCATTCATGCCGGGAGTTTAGACGGAGCATACAAGATCACTTTATTGTATTAGGTAATATAAATCCAGGTGAGTTAGAAAAAAATGGAATTTGGATCGCGTTTGATTTATGGCTTCAAAATCAAAAAAATTGCGTAACAAAACTTTTTTTTATATAGTAACAATTATAGTAACAGACACGACGGATGATTAGATGATTAGAATAAGATGAGTATAAATGAGACATTATACGTTCTCACCAGCAGTTAGTTAGTACCGGGTATATATCGTATTGGAAAAGTACCAGGAACGTGTTATAGCCGCGATTATGTACATTAAGAAGTCTTTGATTCGCCCATTACATATTAAAACGTTCGCATGCATCTAAGGGCCGTCAGAGACGCCACGGTATCTCGAAATCGAAGTTCCCAGACTCCTCGATGGACCGAGAGAGCAAAGTGCTACGGAGCACGGAAATAAACTGGATTAAGAGCGACAGGTGCCTCTTAACGAAATTTACTCGTTTAGTCAAGTTTATCCACGTGAATCTCGATTCGTGACATTGTTCTCTTTCTGGCATACCGATGAATCGGGATACGTGGAAGGATCGTCCTCCCACGTTCCATCCCACCCCACGATCAACCCTTAGACGTTATACGAGGTAGAAAACAACACAGTATTTTTACCAACCCTTATTTCGCTTCGGACTGAGAGGATTTGAAATGGCGAATTCTCAGGGGCAATTCGAAAAACAGAAATATACTTCGCACGACTTATACCCTCTTTTTCATAAATACAATAGGGGTGGTCCATTAGGATGTGTGTGTGTGTGTGTGGGTGTATATATATTAAAGCCATGTACGTCCATAGCAGATGTACAGTACGTGCAACTACATATATGCGACTGTCCGAATTTCTGAGTTAGCTGGTATTTCTCTTAGCTACCCCTAGCCCTTCTCCCCCCTCCACTCCTCTCCGTCATTCTCAACCCATCCCTCGGTCCATCGCGGCGATTTCTCTGAGCAGAAAGCAATCTCTGCACCGTTTGGGGATGGAGAGTGAAAAAATGCGGCGTATCCCTTCCAGCACTTAATAGATTCCGAGGGCGACTGTATATAGTATTGCGCGACTCGGCAAAGGGGTTGATAAAGAATTTTATCACGTATGTCTTGACGATAATGTAGTGGACTGACCCTTCAGAGTGTCTCGCGCCCCTATTTCGAATGCGTGAATGGAAGCACTCACCCGTAAAGCTGCCCTCTTTAAGAGGGTATTAGCCCCCTCCCACCCCCACCCTGGAACCCAAAGGCGACACAGTGTCTACATGGGACTCGGTCGGTCGCATCGAACCACCCTATATATATACACGTATACGTGTATATATATATATGTGTATCTGTATGAGCACAGTACGCAAAAGCCTAGGGGTTGCTTTACATAGTACGTAAGGGTAGGCGGCGGGGTTGAATAGAAACGTGGTAATACAGCCAGGTCATTCTTTCATTCGACGATTATTTCGAACGAACCGATGCTCGGGTATTTAGGAGTAAATAGAAGTTCCGGAAGTGAGGAATTGACGAGGGTGGGAAGGGGGGGCTGGTGAAAAAAAAGTAGGAAAAAGGAAAGAAGGGAGAATTGGCGAGGAATCGATTCCGGAATTCTTGCTATCCATCACACCGAACGATTCTGGTCAGCAAGGGTCTGCATTAGTGGTAAATCTTTCGACTCTCTGGAATCGCCGAGGCAAATATCTCTAGGGGTGAAATGGGGGTTTGCAAAAGGACAATGAACGCGTTGGTCTTCATCCGTTTTGCGAAAAGGGACAAAAAACAAAAAAAAATTGAAAAATTTACTCGTAAACGTTCCCATGCAATACTTCATGTGTCTCAATTAAGAATCAAACTTTTCCATTATCCATATTCGGTATTACGAAATAATTAGCCATCGTCGATATCGATCCCATCATAACTATAATAACCAGACGATAATTGAAATCGAACATTGAATCCCGATCATTTGGTAAAAAGCCAAGTTTCTATTAACCAATTCGTTAACAGTAAGACATACGTGTAGAGAATATATAGCTGATTAACGAGCAATTGATTTAACATCCAGTACGGAGGGACGTAATGCGAATTTGAATTTCAATTGCCGAGCGCGAAGCCTTCAAAGATTGTTAATAAATATTATTACGTCGAACGCAAACCAAAATATGAAAATGGAGAGAGAGAAGGATGGAACTTACACCGCCATAAGCTAATTCATTTGGTACGCTTCCTCGCCTGCGGCCCCAATCTCGCCAAAATTATGCAATTAATGAGAAAATTGCGAGCAACTCCCCCTCATGCCAGTTAACGTCTATCTCTCTCTCTCTCTCTTCCTCTCTGTTTTTTTCTGTCTGTTTCATTATTTCTCTCGTTCTCCGTCTCTCTCTGTCACGCGCGGCCACGATTGCCATGACTAAAAATACGAGCACGATTGCCACAGGGGGGAGGGAGGGAGGGGGAGGAGCAAATAACAGAAGAGAATGACGTTACTAGACTGATTATTCAAAATGGAGAATATACGTAATGACTGGCGTAATTGTACTCCCTGACAAGGGTAGTAACTAAGTTTAAATTGCAGAGAGGAAGGAAATAAAATATCCAAAATTATTTTTATAGCCTATCGATTGGAAAATGAAAAACTCGCTTCAATTCACTTTTAAAACCCACGGCAAGCGGCGTCGCGCTAATTAGAGATCGCGAACTTTCCTCCAGTTCGAAAGATCGATGCTCGATTTGCGTTCATTTGAAATTCTTAAAATTCCCCGGCAATTAGTAGCCATTAAGGAGCCATTTGCAGAATCAACGAGAATACCATCAACCCATTAGAGGAAACACAAACCCACAGTTACGTAGCATAAGCGTGACAAAGAATCTTCGGTAATGTATAGACAGAATATATACACAATAGATATATACATTGTGAAGGGAAAAGAAGACAAAGGTTTCGTCAGTTCGTGTGTCTGGGTCTTGTTACGGCCATTAAATAATTCGTACGTACGTCGGTCCAGTCGTTCTCTCCTTCCGTCTTTGTCTCCTCCTCTGATCTCCCGTCTCTCCTTTCGTCCTACTAGGCCACTCTCACTCTGTCTCACTCACTGCACGCTTTTGGACAACGCACGTGGTGCCACTTCTTTGTCCTGTCTACGAATGCCGGGTCTCTGGCCGCTCGGGTTTCTCCGTCGCTTTTCGGATTCGCTCGGGAGAACCCGTAGCGGTTCGGGGCCCGTCAGATGTATAGGGCCGTATAGGGCCGTATAGGGCCCTGCCATGCCTAGTCACACATATACGTATCTATTAAAATATAATATGCCTGCCGTATATAATAATGATAGCCGAATGCATCAGTCATTATTAAACATAAGCATGCACAACGATCGACACCGCGATTTCATCAATTTATCAATCCATTTACTCGAGGTTCATGAAATTTTCGTAAATTTCGTAAACTTCATCGATTACGTCACACCCTGTGACGAGTACCTCAATTAAAATGTAATCTGCACCTTTAACGAGGTCCTGGACTAAACCCCCGGGTTAAATGAGATGAATCTATGAAGGGACGCGGCTGAAAAGCTAGTTGATTGAAAAGCTCTCTCGTTTTCTCCCTCTCTCTCCCTTTCATTTTCTTCCTCTCTCGTTCTCTCTTCCTCCCAGAGGATAATAAACGCACTCGCTCTCTCCCTCTCTCGCTCTTTGGTCTTGTACAAGTAAACTTACTGATAACTTCAACGCACCGGAAGTCTTCGCGGAAGTCTAATCGAATGACAATAACTCGACTTGAGCTTTCAGTAACTTCGAACTTCGTAAGATATATCTCGAAATATTTATTTTCATTGTTTCGAAATAATTCTCTCACGGTAATCGTAATCGTGTCTATGCCAATCAATTATAATTTCAGCCTTTTTTTCGATTTTCATAATAAACCTTTCTTTATACATTTACTTTAAGCGACCTATCCGTTTAGATCCGTCCTGCTGGTCACTTGATGGATTTTACCCTTGGGCACGAGTTACTAATCCAATTTAAGTTGGTCAAGGATTAAGCTGGAGATTCTGAGGGTCAACAACTGCACGTATTCGCGGATTCCTTCGTAATCCTTGCGAGACGAGAAAACGACTTATTGCGTAAACTTGAGTAATTTCGCATCTATATGTATGTTGCGCTTCTTGAATATAAATGTTCAACTTATTGAAACTGATACCGAAGGTATTTGAAGTAACTAAAAACCGATACAGAAAGTATTCGAGGTAGATTCGTTAATGTGGTTTAATGACAATTAGATCAAATTAATCTTCAATTTTACTTCAGACGAATTCTTTTAATCAGTAATTAAGTCTATCCGTATAAATAATTTTAATTTGACTAAAAGTGACCTTACGATTCCTTGATTATTCGCCAGTTTCAATTTGCCATAGGGTTACTGCATACTGTGCGTTATCACTTGGCAATAACATAGTTATGGTTACGATTATGGCTGCATAACGTGCGGTACTAACAACAACGCAAAGCACCATCAGCCATTAATCTCGTACTGATACGTAATCAAACAATTAAATTCTGATTAGTAATATAAAAAAAGAAACTACCTTGAATCCCATTCGCCCCTTCGTTTTTGAAAATGCATACGATCCACCCCCTGCGTTATCCGCCGCCGCTCATTTATGGAATATCAAGGGAGTCCCTCTGGTTAAAAAATCAGCAACAAAAAAAAAGGAACATGGCGAACGTGCTGGAACTGAATATTGCACTGACCGTAGCAAATATTTACTGGGGTTGCTTGAGGAGGGTTCTAAACCGACGTAGAATACTAACTAGGCTAAAGAGATAGAGGATGATGGTATAAGCTCCCCCCCCCCCCCTTTCTTCTTTACTTTTGACTTTTTAATGTCACCAGATAGTATCGGGAAAAAAGGTCACGATATGCCTTCTTATCAGTTGCTGAATTTCCACTTCACGATTGGAGAGTACAACGTATAAAACCGAAAAGGTCAAAGTGCGAAAATGCATGACTGAAAGTCTTTTTAATTATTTTACTAAAATACTTATTGCATCCCCCTTCTCTCCCACCCCTCTGTGTCAGCTCAGTGTCAGAGGTAAAATGGCGCATACTAACTAGAACGCAGAATGCTTACTTAATAGCAGAGAGGATAAGCCAGCAATCTTAAAGGCATTATGTGCTGCAGCACAGCGTGATTGAACTTTCGAGTATGTACTATATATATATACATTTCTATGTATATATGTATACGCTCCTGTTTCAGTCAGGCTGCCCGTAGTACTTTGCATAATCATGCAGTCGACGTTACTTGCATTACCTTTTCGTAGCCCAGAGCTTCTTTCGCGAATAAAGCAGTTTAGAGTAAAAGCCTCTGTTTACGAACGTGATAACAGGAACAAAGGAAACTTAAGAATTCCCTGAGAAGCAGGATGCAAGGGAGAGACAAGAGGAAACTATTAACCTCGTGGAAAATTTCTTTTGTATCTGAATTACCTCAAAGAGTGGATTTTCAGGTTTTCTCTCGGTCCAAACAGAAAAAGCAGTAAGTATAACGTCGTATTTGTTTTCTTTATTAAAAATATAAATACTTAAATAAAGTATCAACATTACTTGTATATCCTTTTTCCCATTTTTCACATCTGTCCGTGTATTTTTATCTATATTTATATTTATAGATATATACTACTATGTATACTGCTGTACTTCTCGAATGACTGGATAAGTGAAATAGTCCGCGCTGACTACTGGTCCATTGGAAGTCATAGAAAACATTGCGTTTCCCGTGACACATTCGTGGTTCGCTGGAGCGTAAAACCCTAGAATCGATTTTGCCAACGTGATGGCGCGAAAGTCCCCACACTGACGTCTCTACCTTTACGAGTGGTTACGTAACTCGTAAAGGCTAGAAACCACGGGATAACTATGAAATTCCTAAGCTATTATCTGATAAAGCAGACTCGAGATTCCACTGTTTCAGTTTTATTTCTAAAAATGATTTTTTAGTTACGTGAAACGATGAATGGTATGAGGGGTATAGTTCTTTTTTTCCAAATCACTATAACAGCATACAGCTTGTTGTACCAGGATAAATACGTACTTTATACAGTTTTTAACGTAATCGTAATACGTTATGTATTACTACAGGTACAGCGCGAAAAGGTCATGCACTTAGTTTAACCGTTATCGCGAAAATTAATCAGCGAAATTCATTCGCCGGTTATCGTAGTATCTCTGATAGGGAATTTTTAGCGAAAAATCCTGTATCGCGTGAGATTGAGTGACGTGGAACTTTTTTTTTACTGTCAATCTCTGTTACTGGTAGGATACTCGGTGGATTTTTACGTGGAAATTATGTAATTTCTCTGTTTCTTTAAACGAGGGGTTTGAGGTTATTCATAATTTTTTTATCATCAAACACTGACGGTGTTATCACTTTTTCTTTTAATATTTGTACTTCGCGTTACGGGAGATTACGTGGAACAGAGTATATTAAGAAACGTCGTTAACGGCGCTTCGTGAAAAATTTGATTCTAATTTTTTTTTTAATTCTGCAAATTCTGGTTTTTTTCGGGTTCGGATGATATTCGTGAGCGAATTCAGCCGTCGAATTGATTATGCAAATGATACGAGGTATATATTGCTAAGTAATACTTGCTTGGTTAATTATCAAGTTGTTTCGCGTGTCGCGCTGCTTTGTTTATCGCCGCAATTTTCCAGGGCAATAAACCGGCATATCGGGTGTAAATTAAAATGGAGTATGGAGCTCACGTTAAACCTCTTCTCCTGCTTGCACTGTATTATTTGTAAGGACCCTCCCCCCATATATCTCAGGCTGCCCCTCCCTTAGTGCCTTTCCATCAATCCAGCATCCTATCCCCGTAACAGTATATCTAATAATAACCTCCCCTTATTAAATGCAATTTCATCACAAAATATTTACAGGGGGGTGGAGGCCGAGGGGGCGCATACCGTATCGAACCCGCGATGGTAACTTTTAATCAGGAGCCTTATTTCAGGAAACTTCCAAGCATTAGATAACTCCAGAGATCAATTGAAGTCTGAAACGTAATTTTGGTCCATTTCATAAGCATCCCTTACGATACAGAATTTATCCGGAAAAATTGAATTTATCGCGATCATTTGAACAAGGAACGCTCCTTTGTTGACTTACGATAAAAGATCGCGATTCTGTAATATTTAAGACGTTTCAATATTATTTTGGGGCAAAAAAAGGAATTTTTAAGGAATAATTACCTTGGATTGATAAATAAAACGGAAAGTAAGATATTCTAATTGGACCCGTGCGCGATAGCACTAATTAAAAGTCTTAGGGTGGAGGGAGGGTTGGCAGTTAACTCGTAGACACTTTATCGGAAGATTGTAAAAAAAAGATATATATGCATCAAGATTAAATAAGAAATACAAGGCGAAAGTTTTGTCGTGCAAGCTGTTAATTAACCTTAATGCTGTGATGGTGTGTGTGATACCTAAGGTACACTTAAAAGTCCAGACGACCTAATGATTTTTCCAAGTTTCCAGATTCATGTAAAGTAAAGAATTTTTTTATTTCCATACAAATTTATCACGATAACCGTGAAGACTTCCAAGCATCGCGATAGCCCAGCAGATTATACAAAAAAAAGGCAAGTCTCCATATAACAGAAACAAGCAAGAATTCTTGTTGGCAGTCCGAGCCGATGTACGCGCAGCACTGCTATACTGCTTTACGAGGGTAATAGAGATAAGTTTTAAGGATAGAAATGAATCTACAGGGTGTGTTTATTTTACAACCCTTTCCACACACACACACGATTACACTTTATAGTCGAGCTTCTATACGTATCAAATTTCTCTCTGTACATTCTTCTCGAGTAGCACCATGATTATTATTACCAATCCCCGCTGCGTTAATACAAAATGAAAATACGAAGAAAAAATGTTTGCATCCCAGTTGCACTTAGGGGAAATTTTTCAATCTGTTATCATCCATAAATTATCAAGACTCGAAATTGAGAAACCAAACGTCAAATCGATCACTGCCCAAATCCATCAGCTTATGGACAAAAGGAATTCTTCGTTCTCAATGATGGTGGCCTATATATCTATATGTATAGATCTGACAGCTAGGTAAGTTAAGGGTGGTAACGGTGCAAGCAGGGGTGGATGGAATCGCGTAGGTGCCCTTAGCTTTTACCGTAGGAATCATTCTCGGCTGAATTTATGGTCCAGGAGGTAAGTGACCAAGATCGGGGGAACTAATTCTTGGCGTGTTACGCGGGATCTGGGCTCGCGACTCGTATTAACCCAATTCGAAATGGTTATGGGGTACCATGCGTCTTGTCTGTCAGCACTAAAACATTTCCAGCGCGTGGACACCCCGGCTATTTAGCAGAATTATTCGAGGGGTTCAGAGCAGATTGGCTGGTATCCGCCCAGTCTACTTGAATCTCCAGTCTTGAGAAAATGAGAACCGATTACGGGATCTGGTATAAGGGGATGGTAGAGAGGAAAATAGTGAGAGGGGAGAGTAGACAGAGAAAGAGAGAGAAAGGGGGAAATTTGATATAGAAAATCAAGGTAGATTATTTGATCGTGTCTAGTTATTCCAGGGGGTGGAGGGGTTGGTAATGGGATTCTGATGTAATTCGCGTAACAGCACGACTTCAGAATATTTTCGATGATTAAAATGACTATGGGTAATGATTTGTTTTCATAAAAGGAATTCCGATCTCGATGTCAACCAGTATCCGTATATAGTTCAATTTGAATGGTTCATATGTTGTATATATATATATATATATATATGTATTACGTATATGAGGTTATGATTGCTTTGTTTGCTGACAATGCGACGACATCGTTTAATCGATCGTGAGGATCGTTAGGTAGGTAATGCATAAAATTGAATTTCAATCGGCCGAAATAACGAGTTAGTCGACAATCAGATAGTCGCGCGCCAGGGGCGGGCTTAATAAAGTTTCCAAACAGATCGAGTGACGGAAAAAAAAAAACAGAACCCAGTGTTAAACTCGGCGCGAGCGTTTTCCCGCCTTGGGGAAAAACGTCGACGGAGATTATATCGAATAAAAAAATTCGACTGAACGTCAAAGAAAATTTACGAATACATCCGAATATGCTTGACCGAAAGAAAAGTCTGTCGAGTACGAGAGTTTCGCGGCAGACTCGCTAATTGCCCGGGAATTACGAATTCCATTTGAAATTTTAGCAGCTTCAAAGGCCAGGATTAATATATAAAAATATGAAACGCCTCATGAGTGGTACGTACGAAGATTACTGATTACTAAAGTATTATATATCTTTTTTTTGGTATCTTAACTTTTACGTACTTACTTCGACGTCAAACAGAATTTTCAAAATACACCGTACACACGGAACCGAGTAACCGTTACGTATTGAAGGCTTTAAAAAATGTGAATTATACAAAGGGAAAGAGTTGTCGACAAATTTTTTTATAGGGAATCAATCTAAACGACCGCCTGCATTTTTGAAGTCACCGCGTGGATTGCAGTGTTTGGTCGAGTTGCGCCATCTTTTTTTATTCGCGTGACTTGACTCCCGTAACGAACGCGTTAAATTGGCCGAAAGTTGGACGAGACGGCTACTGCCGAAAATTGCCCGGCCAGCATCCAGTTATTGTAGGTGGTAGCAATTTGGTGCTAGTAGAGTCGGCACTTACGGTATATACAAGTTACTAACAGATAATCCAGAAACACGAGAATGGAGGCGGTCGAGTGTTGTGCCGTAGCAGTTACAAGCACATATGTAACAAAGTATAGGCATATATATATATATAGGCAGATAGGTAATGGGTCGATGGGTACAGTTGCAAATTAGCCGCTGGTCGATGTTTTACGCGAATTGCAACTACGGCTGTTGCTAAAATGTATTTTCCCCGAATATCTAAACATAACCTATTTTCCCGGTAGCATGTGTTAAAGAGAATTCGAAATAAGGGAGATTACAAAAAAAAACAGACAACCTCTCATACGTGTACGCTCCTCTGTCCTAATGCAAAATTCAAATTTCTGTTTGGCTGCGCTGAATACATTGCGATGCCGTTGTTAATTGTTTCCGGTATAATGGCGAACACGTATCGGGATTCTGGGAAATATATTTACGTCTGCTGCCAGCTAGGGGTTGCTAACGGGGGATGATTCCCACTAGGCTGGGGCTGAACGGGAACAAGAGTGGATCCCGCAGGTCGTATGAACGTCCTGCTACTGCAGGTGTCCGAACAAACGTGTGTATACACGTTAGGTTACGAGCTCCGTCGTTCTAGCCAGCCCGAGTAAAGTGACTACGTGTACGGCGTACCAACTCCATTAAAATCTATCCGCACGGCGTAATACAAAATTTAATAGTTATCTAGTGACGCCGTGCGAAAGCCGGAAAAAGATTTTCTTAAAATCACGAGATGAATTAAATCTTCTTTTTCAACCAAAAAAAAATAGTGTTCTTGAGAGGATAAATTTTTATATTGACTTTGAATGGCAACAGAAGGATTTATTAATAATTAATTAATTACCTAGGTGACCCGTGCATAAAATGTCAATTACAATCTATCTTCACGGTGTATATAAAAAATTTGCTAATTTTCGAGCGACGTCATGCGAATGCCGCAAATAAGTGTTTTAATCGCAATAGGAATTAGAACCTTTCTTTTTTTGGGGGGGTGGGGGAAGAGGGAGTGTTAAAGACTTTTCTTTACAATGGAAAAGGTAGAATGTTACCGAATGAATAAGTTGTAATATTGACCTTAAGTGCCAGTAGAGGGGGTTAAGGGTTGGGTAATAAAAGATAAGTGACCTCTTTAAGTATCCAATTCATCAGTCTTTTTATTGTCGGAGTTAATACTCGACTTTAAGTGGTTTAATATTCGACCTAACCCAACCTTACCGTTATGGTTAGGACATGAATGCATGCATGTGGCTATGGACAGCCGCAGTTGTAACCCTGGTACTTTATACGATAATGTCAACCATTTTGTCTCGGGCGTAACGACCGTCAACCCTTAGAGATTCTCAGCTGCCAGTATGTTTCCATGCAGATGCGTCCCTCCTTATGTGGGGAAATTACTGTTTTCTTTCGCGCTTTATGGGGCATTTACATGCTAGTCCGTTTCTGGGGTCCTGGTTGGCTGTTATCCTAGACCCGAAATATAGGGTATTCATAACAATGGAAAATCTAGGGATAAACTGGCTACCCTGCGCGTGCCATGTGTCCAGGAAGAGTCGAGGCAAAATTTTAAAAGGTTTTCTTTCACCTTCTCTTTGTTTAAGGGTAAAAAATATTTTTCATTTTTTTCTTATTCACACAGTGGATGGACGATTTTGGTATTATTTTTTCTCGTCATCCAAAGTTCCATTCAGCATTATTTAACCGCCATTTTACATGGGTACCAACCCAGTCGTATTCAAGATGCTGCCTCGGCAGGAGTAACGTAACGCTCGAACACTTAACGAACCGAATCCAATTTATTGGAATTGGATAAAAACGAGGGGGTGATTTCTTTTCTACTAAGGACCTCAACTACCCCATACACAGCTGGTACCAATTGATATTTATTTCACGTTTCGTACTATTTCAGTCTTCTACTCGCTAGGGTTTCGTTGTGAGGAACGCTCTAGTACCTTTCCCAATTTGCAACCCTTAACTTCAACCCTCAATGCTACTACTGCCAACCCTATGACTTTAGGTAGCCATGTAAACAACCCCATACATTTAACCAGTACCCAACTCACTACCCTAAAATATAACAAAGTTCCCTTAATTTTTTTTACAATTTTTGTTTCTCTTTTTTTCCTCTTAATCCTCTTCATTTTTTCCCAGGGTGGTAGTATCTCTCATGGCTTCTGATCACTGTGACGAGTGGAAAAGATATACGCACTACATCCCTTCTCTATGTGATCCTGGCAAGGGTCCTCCTTACGTAATGAAAACTTCCTCGTAAAAGATTAACGATCCTTTTCATTCCACTGTTTTGAATAGGGTACCACCGTCCATTTCACTCCGCGCCATAAAGAATTTCCAATGCGTTTCTCACACTCGTCCGTCCTGCCCTTACATCCAGTCTGTGAATTGGATTATTATTTTTTCACTCGTTGAACAATCTCAAGTTCCTTTATCATCCCTTCTGTAGCAGGGTGGACCGACTGGGTAGCTACAAGATTTATACGATATCTTAGCCGTCTTCCTTTTAACAGGCATACCTATAATATTTAACAGCAACGTACTACACAAGTACACAAGGAAGAATTTACGTTCTTGAAATTAAACGATAAATTTATGATAAAAGACTTGAAAGTTTTTTTTGTTTTTCCTCTAAATATTTTCCCACCTTTCGTTTTAACGCGCTGACTCCTTCCTTCCTCGAACTCCCACCGATTCCTGATATATTTCATACACAGAGAGAAACGTCGTCAAGTCGACTAGTACGCTTCCGACGTTTAGCCAACAATTCCAAATTCCATTATGAAGAATTTGAATAATTATATCTATGCAAATACTGCGTTACCTCGCTGCGGTTCGGACTGAATTGCTAACACGCAGCATCCCCTAACGAACTTCAGGTTCCCCGAGTGCTTAAGATAACAAAACTATTGACATAGTATCGCTACGTATTACCGAACATAAAAAAAGGCTATAGAAAACCAAAAATAGTTCCTTCCGTCAATTGTTATTATTATAAAAAACCCAGGTCAGAAATTTTAACGCCAAACCCATACCCCCCGCAAGTCCCCCCCGCCCCCACACAAAAATGACCAAAACAAAATCTAAATATAACAAAATACATTGATATAAAATAAGACGCGTGGACCACCTGTGCCTACGTGTATCCGACAGAATCCATGAGAGCAGTGTAAAGCGGAAAATATTTAAATTTCCCGGCAGATGTTCTGCATGCGCATTACTTCGCGTGAATGATGCATGAGCGAGTCTTCTCGAGTTCAGTCATCCGCAATCACGTGGTGCAAGGGGTTCTTCGACTTTTACTTGTCAACCTTGTCGATACAGTGATAACTGATAAGAGTCAGAGTGAAATAAAATCATACGATCTAACAAAGTCAATGCCACGAATGATTAACAGCCAAAACAATCCACTCGACACGCAACGCGAAGTTGTCTTCGAATGGACAACTACGGAAGCTTCAAACCGTTTACTTCAAGCACCGCGTAAGGAGCTTTGCTCAGCTTTATTTGCAGCTACGACGTGCTTTACTTCGACTCCTCTTATCAGGCCTCCTCGCAGCCAGCTCGACCTTAGAATTTCAGAGGACTGTACAGCCGGCTGTCACGTAGTAGAAAATCAAAGGAAACACCCCGGGCGATATATAATTCAATATTCCCGCCATCTTTGTCGATCCTCGTAACGGAAATTAAAATAATCTATGAAACTATTTTATAAGCTGCTCGAGACGGATTATGCGACGGTCGTGACAGTGGAATGCTTTTGGATCGTGCTCGTTTTTTTGAGATTTTATGGAATATTATTTGCAGTGAGTTTAATGCAGTGAAGGGGGGGAGTGCATCTGCATATTTAATATTAACGTTAATGTCACTGCATCGTATTACTTCGTGTCACTCTCAGGGAATGCATACGTTAGCGCTCTCTCTCTTTTTTTCTATATCTCTCTCTCTTATATATATATTTATATAAAGGATACAAGGATACAAGGTAGAAATAGAGAATTGCACACTCAACGATAGTCGCGATTTCTCGAGGAGCCCACGAAGCAACCAGCCGAGTTACGTGCTTAAACTGTCGATAAGTCGGCGCAAAGCGAGCAACAGCCACTGTTGGAAAGTGCAAGCTTTGCGGTGAATCCGCGTCTTTTGAAGTGCAATATCGAAAGTGTGAAAGGTGCGAAATTGTCAGCCGTGATTCTCAGAGATATTTGCCAATACGGCTCTCGATGATGACTCGATATATTTGACTGTGAGCTGTGGTCGGTTCGTGAACTCAGAGATTGAAAAGAGAGAAATGTAAAAATTGAGGAAAGATAAGAGTGGAAGAAAAAGAAAAAAAAGATATATTCATACAGTTGGTACTTACTTTCTTCCGTGGCAGAGTGGCAATTAAGAGGAGAGTCGCGAATCCGAGGGAAGTTGCAAGTCTTCTAGTAATGATAGCGGAAAATCCGTCTCTGGAAACGGAAGAGCCAATTATCAATTGTCTCAGTGACGTAGGGACAGTCACGCGGCGGAAGCCATTGCTGGTAAATCCCCAGGGTATAATCCTTGGGATTGTTCGGGAACCCGTCCTTGGGTTGATCCAACTGCGTTCTGAAAATAGATAAAAAAAGAACGACTTCCATAAAAGACTCTGATAGCAAGTAGTGCATATATCACACGATAGTATATATATATCGTGTATAAATGTGGAGTTAGAAAGAAAAGAAATTAGAACCTATATATTTTTATTAAATGCACTTGTGCAATTCGATCAAAATGTACAATGCGTTTAAAGTGCATCGTTGCTGGAATTAATATAGGTGCACCTAATGCAACATCAAAGAACCAAGGAGTGACAATGTGAAAAAAGAATATTTTAATGCGAAATAATGTTTTGATAAGAAAATCTACCACTTAATTTGTAATTCGTTTTTTTTTTAATTAATTAAGTGTATATCACTTCAACGTTAGAACGTGCTTCGCGTGCTTCCACGTTGACAGACTTTCCGGATTAAAAACACTTGATACGATAAACCGAGTAAAAGCTGCGAAAATCCTAGAGAAGAAAAGTGAGATTAATCTATCCGACGTTATATTTGACTATGATAACAGTATACTTGCCGAGACTATTTTTCGAGATAACACGTAAACTTGGGCCAAACAATTGTTACGTGATATTACGCATGATTCATTGTACTAATTCTCGACTGGCATTAATTAATTCTAGAGCCTTAATCAAAACGGAACAATTAGACTACTCTAATTAATGTAAGAACCTAATCCTTAACTTACGTAATGCACCGTCGCGCTACAGTAGTTACTTGCGCGTCGCCTTCATTCACACGTTTCGCGAAGACGAAAACGATTTCATTCATGAATGGAGCTTGATTAAGAATGAACCCGCCTAACCACTAATCTCGAGTAAATGAACCGCGAGTATACGTACGCGTCGAGACGCCATGCGTCTTGCTCGATTAATGGAGACAAACAGTAGACGCTGAAATAATCAACAAACCGGCTTCCCTTTTGGGGAAGAAAAGCCATTAAAAAAAGAAAAACAAAAGAGGGTTGACAATAACATCAAGTATGTAATACAACACCTGGCGCCATCTTGTCAGATATTAAATGAATCAGACACGCTCCGTGTACGAATAAACGTAATCGATCTCTTGGGGGGGTTTGATAATTCATATTTTATAATGAGGAGGGAGAGGGTAGCTTTATCAAATAAATTATGACTTGCGTCATATTTCATCGATCTTACAGAAAATATTGAATTAGCAATGGATCCATGGCAAAGCCTAAGGGATGGATAATATTGTGTTGTCTTATAAACAATGCCAACCCTCCGAAATTCCAAAATCAATCCCTACAGTTATTGAACTTCGATAAGACCTTATGAAATCCTTGTATTACTTCCTATCGTGTAATTACGCGATAACAAAATTTTTTAGTTTTCAGAAAACTCGTTACGTAATAAAAACGTTTGATTTTGGTGAATGAAAAAATTTCGAAAAATCTTTTTTAAAGGTAACATAGTAGTGTATAAGTATATACGAATGGTCCTGTTATGGTACGGAAGTTTGTTGATTAATTGAATGACATCTACTCTACTTGCTTTGTAAGGCAACTGACAGACGTGGCATACTAATTAATAATGATCCCGGGTAAACATTATTATTTCATACTGCAATTCAGCACTCAGCTATTTACATTCGCAGACGATAAATGTATTAAAATCGTCAATTTATTATTTATACCACGTTCGTTTCGCCAAGCAGATTATTATTCAAATTGATACAAACGACAGTCTACCGTATCCGCGAATTCATTATGTTCACTCAGAATATTATAAAGACATTTATTGACAAACTTCTATAATATAAATTCCCAAAGCAATTGGCCGTAACTGTATAATGAACATTAAATTGAAGGTTATAGATACAGTACGCCGTGACGTCAGCAACTTCACAAGCAAATGTGACCGTTATAAACGTCATTGACTGTGTAACGATGATTAAAATTGAAAAAAATCAAACAAAGTAAAAGCGAATAAATATAATATTTTTTAATTGTCATTGCCCAAATCTATTCTAAAGGTAAATCGACAAAATCCATTTAAAAATGTCGACAAGCCACTCAACAATGGCAGCCAGTCTCGCGCTTGGTTGATAATTTGTTCTTGCTTTTGTCGCGAGCGTTTTTACTTTATTTTTAATAAAAAAAGGGCAAGAAAAAAAGAAAAGAAAACAGACGAAAATAAAACGAGGGAGTGAAGGACGACGGAAAAAAGCTGCATTGTCCCTCTGAGAAGGGTACTAATTACGCAACGGGTGAAATGGTTACTGAATTGCACAGTCAGTGCCCATATAGCCTGAAGTCTGGTAGCACTTCAGTACGTATACACGAAGAACGAGTCCAGTTATATTACGGTTGTTTATTATAATAAACTACCTCATTGTCCGAATCCGTCGCTCCAATGAAAATAATTCCGGCTTCGCGAAAGGCTTTTGTCGTATAATAATTAAACAAAATTATTAATGCCGTCACCCAAGACGACTTGGTACCGTGAACATTTTCCTCAAGTATCCCCAACAGCGCCGCCATCTTTCTCTGGCTACGACCACGGCCATTCATATTTCATTTCAAAATTTACCCTCGCTCCCTTTCACACACTTTCGATCCTCCTCCACCCCCTTAAAGTCTCGCACCTGCATACCCATACCGACTCGTCTCCCCCTTAATCTTTGCCACCCCTCAGTTTTCGACTTGGTCTTTGTGCGTCATTTTTGTCCGCGTTTCTTTTTTTTTTCTTCTTTTTCTTTTAAGCCAAGCTACGGTGAATGCCACGCCATTTACTACCACCAGGCTCGTCGATGTAAATGCGTGAATGACCTTAAAGATGACGGAGGACTGAAAGGGATGGAAATAAATAGAAGCAACCCCCTCCCCAGAAAGTCTAACGAGAACGACGGGCAAATGGGTGAAGCAGTGTAAAACGTCCAAGTGTTAACCTCGCTACCTCTGAACTTAACAATATGAATTTTCTATTAAATACAGAATTGCTTTTACTATTCTGAATAAAGCCATTTAAACTCCACAATGACCTTAAAACGTTCCGTCCCACCTGGGTCACCCGGTGGACATTCCGTGTAAGCAGTTTCAAATTTTCAATAACGACTAAGTTCGAAAGCGTGGGTTATCGGTCGCCCACGCGACGCAAATGAAAAGTCGCCTGAAGTTGACGGGATACGAAACGTGTTAATGGCACGACTGACCTTGATAGTTAGAAAGCAAATATTTTATCCCTGTACGAAAAAGAAAACTAGAATTAATCCTACGACTTTCGTTATCGGTATCAGCTACCTTTTTATGCTCAATAATTATTTAAAATTAACGTACCATATCGAACTAATGTATAATCCATAGATCGGCAAGATAATCAAAATCTACATAACAGTACTCAACAAATGACTCGAATGAAATCAGTAGTGCGCGATCGACGCAATTGTGATAATAACCATAACCATAATTTTCATTGTCTATATAACTACTGCACGATATCAACGCACAGTCGTCAATAATTAATTGATCACAGTGAAATCCCTTGATCCACTAACCCCCCCCCCCCTATAGATTTACGACAGTTTGCCAATGGCCACTTTCAAAAGATTCTTTCCAAGGCGTCAAACTTTCCTTCTAGTCATCTCCTGGCTTATCCCTCTAATTCGTAAAAGACTGGATTCGCAACGACGTTCTCGCGTTTCCGGGATTATCGTCATTCCGGTCACGCAAGCTTCCTTTATCCTTTCGCCAGGGAACCATCTCCTTGAACCTTGGTGAAAACAAGCTCAGAAGACGGCGGCATCCATCCACTGGCCCCTTACGTGCTTCACGCCATGACCTTCTAGCTTTCTTTCTTTATGCATCGTACGTCTTCCTGTACTTGGACACCAACCTACGTCGAGTGCCCGCACTTCCGGTTTCTCTTTGACTCCGAAACTCTGTTAAAAAAAGGTTTTAGCAATTTTAAAAACGAAAAACCACCCTTGCCACGACTCTTTGCTTGGTTGCAACTTTGTCTTTGTTGCTTATTTGCTCTTTCTCTTGCATCACTCAACTTTTGTTTTCCGCAATGGCGGCCAACAACGAAAGATACTCCTGGTTTCCGGTTAACTTTAAATTTGTCTTTCCTCTTCTGCTTTCTGTGTTTCTCTTGACTCTCTCTCTCTCTCTCTCTTTCCGTAAATCGCTCGCGCATTCTACAGAGGCTACGTTCGCGTTAACTCCTCGAGGGATCTGTCGAACGAGGCCAACGAGGAAAATCGTGTGGCTGAGGCGTCGCGGTGCTGCGGCGCATGGCGTCGTTACGTTGCCAGGAAATCAAGCAACTGTTGAGCGAGAGAGGAAGCTCAAGAGAAATGTGGCTGCCTCGTGGTGCGTTTAAAGCGATGCTCGAAACGATTTCGTATTCCTTGGTGAGCGTCGACGTAAGTCGAATGTCACGTCTAATCCATACATACATATACATATATATCATATATACATTTTTCCATATATACTATATAGATACTAATCCTGGTACGAAATAAGGGTTGATCCTTAATTGTTACTGAATTGCTACCAGAAAGACATTAGCCTCCATCGACTCCAGTCGTAAATCTTTTCTGCACTTTCTCTGCGGATAATAAACAAGACGGAGGCCAGTGCGGTTTCCACGCGATTATATGGCCGCACAGTAACACGCGGAAAAGCCGCTAAGTAATTTCGAAAAGAGAAAAAAGAAAGGACATAATACGTATTCTGTTTTATTATTGCTGGCCTGCGCCACTTGGAATTTCTTCCAGTGTATTTTACGTAACTGTAAATTTTTTTTGAAAAACATCAGATACTCATTGCCGTGTTCGTTACGATTTTTGTATACGTATAAATAATATCACGGTGGACACACGAACGTTTATCAAAGCGTGATTGCAGGGCATTATCAGTGTACGTGATAATTTATTAAACTTCCATATCGTTAAATGACGTTCCTGTTAAAACCTCATATCGAAATTACATTGACCCAAATTATTTTACCTTTCATTCGAATGCAATATGCAAAGTGGTTCAATTATTTGACCGTATTGTTTACGCAAGCGAAATATCATCGTTAATGATACATTAATATGATACTGGACTCCGTTACACATAAACATATAAAGAATCCTCTAATTTACCTACTTTACACAAAACAGCCATTTTTTTACTTGGATTCATTCCCTTCAATTTCAACGCTCTTGCTGTTAACGAGAATACCAAGAATTTTATGATAAACGTAACTTGATCAAATTAGAAGATGAGTAAATATTTTTTTTAATAAGAACATTCCCCTGTCTTCCTCAACGTCTATAAAACGCAATGAGTCTCGCAACCACGTTGCATAACACTTAGTAGCAGATCTGATAATAGGAGAGAAAATATTTATGAAAAATCTCGTCAGATTATTCCGGAATGCTAAAACGCCAGTCACCATCCTGGACCAGTGCAAAAGCAATATTCATGACTGCTGAAGCAGCACTGCAAGAGAGATTATTATTAATAATAATTCACTCCAGAGTACGCCTTTGATTTTGGACTATTATTGAAGCTCGCGGGACACAAAGTAGATATATAGTCGATATACCTGAAGTGTTGATAAAAATTAATTAATCACTGGTTACGCTGATAATATATAATAAAGGATGGATCGAGAGAAAATGGCGGTACGATTGAATTCAAAGGATCAGGTTATCTTTGGGATTGTAAGGACTGGTCAATTTTATGAAGCTGTTAATGTGCTTCCATATAACTTTCTTTCGGGCCTTTTCTTCTCCCACCCCTCCCCTTTTACGCGGTACCTATAAAAGAAGCAATTTACCGTTTTAACGTCGTTAAGAACACTCCGCAAAATAGCGTTACTCCACTTGAATATAAACTTTCTTCCTGAAATGAAAGTACCTACCAGAGAGAAACGGAGTAACTTTGGAACTGAGCCACAATTATGAAATGAGACTTGGGGAGTTTTCGAAGACAATGGCGAACTCCCTAACCCAGGGACACATACCAGGGAGGTTTCGGCTGAAATTAATATCACGTACCCTTATATTATATAAGCTGCTACCCTTGAGCCAGGCGTAAATTGTTTACCTTGCTTGTTACGAATTTCCTTCGAGAGCGTCGACGACGCACCTTCTTTTTGTAAGATCAAGCTTACTGTATTTTGGGTATTCTTTTTTCTGTTTTTCTTTTTTCTTTCGAAATTCAAGGAAAATTTATCTTTAATTTGTTTTATTTTTTTTTTTTCGTTATTCTTTATCTTGGCGGTTAACCATAAACACGGAATAAGGTATCCCCGTTAAAGTATTATGACGTAATTTATTATAGGCTGTCAATACTTTACGTCACGAAGGAAAAGGAAAAACTTCGTCTACGTCATACAGCGATGATGACGGGATTTGACCCGGAAAATACGTCACTATCAGAAGTAACGCGAAAAGTTTTCGCAAATTGCGTTCACGCCCACGTTGATACCCACAGTCCTTACATGTAGGTACAACCCCATTACTTTCTCTCTCAATATTACCGAAGTTATACACTCGGGATCAATATGACGTTAGCAAAGGGATGCTTTGAGACAGAAGAATAATCGCAAAACGATTTATTGGCTGATTGCCGAAAATTCGCAAATCCCATTGGTAAACTGATCCATATTTATTCGTGCCAATTTCATTCAACGAGTCTCTCTTTTTAGGATCAAGGTAAAAAGTACCGAGGAAATCTTTTGTATTCACTGTACTTTAAATCCGTCAAAAGAGACGCGTTTTAACCGTTTTAAATTTTCCGTACTTTTCATCCCTTATCGGATTATTGAAATATCGCGTAAATAAATAAAACACAAAACGCCGTCATTAATGACGACGAAAAAAAAAATACTAACGCCCAATTGTCTTCCTCGATCCACGTAAACTATCATATTTTTTTTCCCTTTTTTTAACATTCTCCATACCATCTCTTTTTCATCCCCTTTTCTACTCGCGGTTCATGTCGCGTATACACGTACGTAGAGAACTCTCACATTTCCGTAATCCCATTGTAGAATTCCCTGCAGCCATTCGACATTCGCTATATACACCAAGCATCATGGCCGACTGCAGTCGTGCCATATCCGGTTGATGGTACCGAGTCTGAAGACGGTAGCCAAATTTGATTTTCAGAATATCGTAGCGCCGCGAATACGCAACACGGACTTTTCGTAAATTTCTTCGAAATTACGTTTGCAACTGCGAGACTCGCCGCGCCATTGTTACTCGAGTCTGGAACTGGGTCCGATATTATTTTCATTCCAATTCTTAAGGGACGCCATTCTTCTTGACAGTGGCAAGGCGTACGGCAACGACAAAAAAATATATATATACCGGGAAATTACGATTCTTGTTTCTTCGGGATAGTTAAGGGTTAACCAAATACCCCTTTAGGGAATATAGATACATTTAGCACAACCCCTATGAGACTTGTTCTAATCTCTAATTGGATGATATAAGATGAGCCTTAGGGAATGTATATTGATACAAATATTCCTTGCTGATATATATATATATTCAGTAGTTATCTCCATAAGCGAAAGATCAAAGGTGACGAGCTATAATTACAACGTGATTCATTCAATTAACAAATAAATTAATTATTAATAATATTAAACAGCCTTTTGCACTAGAGCTCTTTATATTCTCTCACGGTTACTCCCAACCATTCCCACGTACATTCTGTCCCTTTTACAATCCATAAACCATCAACCCACTAACTTTACGTTCCCCCTACCCCCCTTTCCACTCAACCCCCACCCGATAACAAGAACGAAGCTTTTTCCCCAAGAAATCAAGCGCCAGACAAGAGCGTAAGGGAACAGCCTTGAAATTTTCTCACAATTATAAAACATTTCGCAAAGTCCCGTCATGCAGGAGCGTGAGACGATACAATATTCAAGAGCGAATTGAAAAATGTATTTTCACTGTCAGGGTAAAAATACGAAACCTCCATTATCCACGTGTCTTGTCCCATTAACCACTGTCGTATTGTAAATGCACGTTTTATCCCCCCCCTCGAAAGAATTCAAAATTATCCCACGTCACCAGAAAAAGAAAAACGTGACGCAATAAATTCGTAAATCGCAAAGGCGCTATCTCCGATCCTTATCTTTCGCAGAAATACATGAAACCCCGTATGGTACACAGTAAAAAGGATGCATAGAGTCATAGGTATGCATATATCTAAAGATGACGTTACGCAACCATATAAATGCATGGGTTTACACGTGTCAACGCAGTTCAGTGAAAAATCTTATCAGTCCACCTTGAATACGACGGAGCGACGAGGCACCCTGGATTTCTTTCTTACTACTATAGTACTACCACTCTACTATGAAAGGGACGTAATAAAAAAAAAACCCTACGAATTTCCGCTACTTTCGAATCGTCCAATCCGAGTATGCGGATTCCGCAAGTAGCTCGTAAAACACGTACAAGTATTCCCAAATGAGTTTTCCACGTATCCCACGTACTGTAGCACGTATGAGGTTATACGTACTATAGATGATATATATATATATATATTGGAATATACTAAAGAAAATTCTAGATACTTTCCTAGCACGATCTCGAGCAACGTTAGTCAATGGTTTTTTGATTTTCTACCAATGAAAGGAGAAGACGTCGCGACGTCGGGCGTCTACGACGTAGCCGGGCATAGGTCCTTTACGAAATGACGCACAAAATCTACATAGGCAAATATTGTAAGATTGGCAAGTCAGTAGTGGCTGCTGGGAATAAAGGCGTAGCGACGCTTTCCTAGCAGATTGCTGTGTTCTTCTGGTATAACGTTTGTACGGTATGGTACAGTGCAAGTATAGCATAGTAGTATTACAGAGTTATGTTTTAAGTATAGTATAGCTCATAGTACCATAGGGGAATATAAGTTGTACGTAGCCAGACTGGGCGAAAAGTCTAGAGGATTCTCGTATAGGTATATACCAAGCTACTTTAGCTAGACCGCAGGGTTATGGTCGAAGGCCTTTTGCATTATGCACTCGAGTCTTTTCTTTATAGTCGGGAGCTTTATTAGCTCAATAAAATAAGATTACTTAGTCGCTTTTTTATATATAAAAGTGTCGTGAGTTTCTTTACGATGGAGTTACCAGCTGTTCATCGACTTGCGAAATGACTTGATTAGATTATATATTTTTTTTATTTTTATCTTATCGCGTCGGTCTGGATCGCCTTTGAATTTTTTTAAATAATTTATCGTCCTGTATGTATGTACGTTTTGGAAATACTTTAATGGTATTTAGTTAGGTCTGTAAGTCAGAAAAATTTTTTTTTTATATGGACCGTTTTATTTGATGCTGTATATGGAGCATCCTATGATAGTTTAAAGGGAAACGCTAACGAGATGGAAATTCGGTCTGATTAATCCTGCTGAATTAATTTAAACTTCAACTGTAAGTTTTCGCACGTTAAACTGCAGGTGTGTACTGTTTTGTACGTGTTTGAAGTAAACTTGCGATACTGTAACGGGATGGTGAATTGATATCAAGGCGTTTCTCAAAAGCTTATCAGAGTATCATATCATATCGTATTGTAGGGAGTATGTAAGTCGTTATGTAGGAAATTTATACCTTCCGAAGTGCTCAAAGTGAAATCCTTTGTTGAGCCAAGTTTTCGGTAGAATTCTCCGTATTGTCGAGACAGCGCTAATGCGTGTGCGCCTGTTCTGGCGGATTTCCAAGTAAAGTCGCTTCGGTGAGAAGATGTCAAAATAATTCTTATACACGTAGGCAGTTAAGAATTTTTGAAAAAAAAATTAAATTTACTCTCACCCACTGAAGAGTATCTTCCGTGCGCTGAAGCGGCAGTACGTGAAGTATTTATAAAAAAAGAAATTGAAAAACCCAGCTCTGAATAATAAAAAAGAAAAATTATGAAAAGGAGTGAACGTCGTTAAACATGAAATAGGTAAAAAAATTTCCTTTTAGGTAAACACGTGGATATGTAAATGGTACATCCTACAGCGTCCGGTTTTTTTCCGGTCCAGTCTAAAAGCGAGTTCTCCAAGCATCTTTACTTAGTCAAATTTGTAAAAATAAAAGAAAATCTGACACGCAGCGACTTTGCATGATAAAAGGTAAAGAGCGCTGAAAAGGATAACCGTACGAGACGCGACGTATAGCAGAAAACTATTTTCTATCTAAAGAAACGTCGCTACTTTGCATCTCACAGCATCCGGTCTCTTGGTACATTTTAAAAGGCGTCACCTCAACACTTCTCGCTCGGTCGACCCTGTGAACGTCGCTTAACTCGATTGCTTCTTTCGCGACGCTTTCCCGTCGATGACGTCCCATCGATTCTCCAACCCCCCGACGATCCCCGTTGCCATTGGTACTAGAGGAGGAAAAAAATAAAGAGAAAGAAAAATGAAAAAGAAAAGGAAAAACAAAAAAGCCAGTAGCCAAAACGAAGCCGGATTCAGATTCTACCAGAATATACTCAACGACAACGAGAGACATCTCAACTATGACGTCACTCGATTCTGACCCCCAAAAAAGATAACAGCTTCAAACCTAAGAAGATCTGTATGATATCTTGATATCAGAAAATCAGTTCACACAAAAATCTCATAAACCTTCCTGAAAGGGAGCCCGAAAGAGATATTCAAGTTCGTGAGGTCAAAGGTGCAGAGACTAGGTAAGAGGGACGGAGGAGATGGAAGGTGTACCAGGCAGCATTATCAGAACGACGGCCGGATGGATGAAAGTTCCGGAAATGGATTCGTCCTTTATCTCCATGCTGGTCCACGTTGCGTAGTTCCTTGGCTTTATCCACGGCGAGGGTCCAGGGGATTCTGCAGGACTTAAATTTCCCAGGCATTACGCGTAGACAGGTTTATTTTATTCAGGAACTCCTGAGGTAACCTAGCCTGGAGCTTCATCCAGGAACTTACCTAGGATACGTATAGAGTATGGATCTGACTGGTCCAGCATACCTATAAAGACAGTAGAGATCGATTCCTCCCCCCTCCCCCACCCTCTCCACTTCTCCCACCATCGGTATACCACTCCTTTATAAGAACCGGAAATAAGGACTTTCCACGCAAGACGGTGTCTGACACGGATCGTGTTTATGGCTGCCTCGTTTCCACGAATATGCAAAACGTGCAGCATCTGGATGGTAGATTTCAACGACCAAATGTTTCAGACTGGACGTGCACCAGGAGCTACGGATATTCATACATTTATATGATACTTGGTAGACCCTTTTATATGACGTACCAATGGCCACCTTTCGATACCTGTATAGACATACTGTATCCGGTTACGTTAAATGGACATATGTGGACGTCTTTATATGTTTCCAAGAATACTGGATACTTCGCCTCTACGATGCAACGCGATACCAAGGTTGTTTGGCAATATCCGGCATATCCTTGATACATGTACGACAGTACCGGAAGACCATGGCGATACCGGAAGTCCAGTAGAGACGTACGTCGATTTAAGCTTTTACTTTAGTTTCCGCAACGAGAGTATTGTGTCACTTTGAAAAATTGACGTAAGCTTCTTTTCTGTGCTTATGATAATTTTTTGGTTCCTTTTCTTTAACTAATTTTTTTTTACTTGTAACAGTTGTTATTGTTGGCCTCGTGCCATTTTTCGATAACGGTCTCTCTTCTCACCCATGGGGACGACGCTTGATAACGTCGTGATACGGCGTGTCAAGTCCAATCACTACGGATTTCAAGTAATTGAGTTACGACCGAGATGGAAATGGTGGAACGCGCCATTTTGCAAACTGCCGCCGGTATGGCTACTCGTGACGTAGATTGACAGCCATTATGGCAAATGTAATTTCGAGGGTGAATATTATAAGTGAGGTGTGTGTTGAACTGTCATCAAAATCTACCAGCTGATGTCTGTAGTATAAGGGAT
Source organism: Pachycephus smyrnensis (assembly GCA_030142225.1). Lineage (NCBI taxonomy): Eukaryota > Metazoa > Arthropoda > Insecta > Hymenoptera > Cephidae > Pachycephus > Pachycephus smyrnensis. The sequence goes on from JARQST010000707.1 coordinate 412,130, forward strand.
GCTGGCTGAAGTGAGTCTGCTCGTTGAATGATCATTATGTCGTAGTCTGATTACGTCAGTCACGTCATCCTACGACCAATAGGAACCATTTGTCAAGATAAATGGATCAGCCGGCTCAGCGAAATTGAATATGCTCGCTGATCCCTTCTTCGGCTTGTATACCTTTTTCTTCCCTTGTCAATTTATTTATAGTTCCGATTCGACCCTTGTGTCGTAATCGATTACATCATCGACAGATAATACGACTACTTACAGAATCCCTACCAAAAAACACTGTACGACTTGGCACAAAATATATATTAATCATATCTCTATAAGTCTTATCAGAAAAATCAATTTTCAAATTTCCCGCTCAAAAAAACTATCTTCTCTGTTTCAGGAATGTTCGAAACGGATGGTCAGCTGATACCAGGAACAATGTGCGATCATCAGTTCGTCAGTTCACAAATGACGCCTCTCCACGGACGATTTTATTCGCCGCGTTATCCATCCTCTTATCCAAAGAACATCCGGTGCTCGTACCGTTTCCGGGCAAGGTAATTAACCCTACCAGACTAATTCTTACATAAATTTTAAACGGCATAATCGTAACCGTATTTATTTCTCATTCTCCATTCTCTCTTAAATTCCATCCATCGCATGCGTCGCAAAAATGTCCCGCTACGCGGCGCTCTCGTCACGTGAAATTTTCCAGTTTCCGACAGCGACCAACTTTCCTCATTCCTCATCGCGCGTCTTCTTGTTATGCAACCGCGAAACTTTATACCCCACCTAGGGGCTTACAGTTTAGGAGCCCGGCATAAAGATATTAAGGATAGGGATACCAAGAAACTTCTGCGTTACGTAAAACATAGTATAGATAATGATCGTCGCCATTTAACCGAACGTTATAACCTTGCCTTATATCCGCATAGCCGACCGTAGAAGAAAGTTAAAACCTTCTTAATGAATTTCTATGGGGGTTATCAAGCCGTAGTTTTAACGTTGTTAAGGGTCAGGTTGGGTTGGGTTACTACCAACTATCCTTTCTTTTTCTCATGTATACTCAGGACAAGGTTACCTATTAGAAATGGGATACTCCGGGTTATATCTACGCTATAAGTTTCTGCTTCGTGAAATATAATATGGATGATGATTATTTGCATTGTTATTATCTTCTATGGAGTCTGGATAATCACGCAATTCGTTTAATTTACTCAAAATATTTATCACCCTGTCCGTTAACGCTTCGGGCTTAATTGCTGAGGTATTTTTGAATTATTTTAGACGTTACGTACAGAGTGCTATCGTAATCGAGAGTAATTCAGGATCCGTGGAGTAATCCTAATTGTTGGATGCTTTACGATCAATGGCGGGTAGAGTGGTTTCCTATTTATGGCTATTATCCATATTACCTTTCCATTAACCACAATTGCTATGGATATCTCTCGCTCGTGGCTCGTTCATGGATCATCGCCAGTAAAGCAAAATCCGTAAATCAGTCCTGGGATCTATATGGCCAAACTATTCGTTATTGTACATGGATAATTATCAATGGATAAGCAATTTAGTGCCTAAACAAGTTGTTGCGCTATTTGGCTAATGCACAGTGTTAATGATTAATACCTTGGGTCTAATGGATAATTGATACGTAAATTTGTCAGGGTTGGAAACTCGTGCGAAGGAAAAATTTTGGAAAATCTCCAACAAACGTTATGGACTTGGTTAAAAAGTCGGAAAAAAATGCATAAGACAGTAAAACGGTATTTTTGGAGAATTCTTTTTTGGGGAAAAATTAATAATTGGTCGGATATCGTTGCTCGAAGTGATTAACGTATTTATAGGAAAAACGTGAAATTATTAAGGATCCAAAATTAAGGGTCGTTTTGACTTTTCCCTACGGATGCAATTTCAAAATTTTATCAAGCTGTAAGTTGTGGCTCTGTTCCTCGAATAATCATCCCTCTCAACCCTTTTACACCTATATATATACGTATAATACCCACGTGACCTTTACATGGATTTAAATGATAATAAACCTAAGCTCATTCGACTCTCGGCATCGCTCTCTCGGCACTGCTTTAATGAATTCACGTGTTCAGAGTAGGTATATACCTATTTAGAGTAAAGTTAACAATACCTTGTGTCCGTCAGTTTCATCATTAAATTGTTGCATCATATAAGTCACACGTAATGGATTAAAGTTATAAATTTCTAGGCGGTTAAAATTTCGTAATAAGAATTTCACTCTGGAACGTTAAACCGTACAACCCCCGTCGTTTGAATGTCCAATAAGGCGTTGACGTAATATAAAAAATGTTCGTATATTATCGTGTTTGATTAATTCAATATTTTTTTATCAAATCGAAACTTTAATTAACCTACAATTAATAAATATATATATTAATTGTATCTTCGGTAATATTCATTTCGATGAACGTTTCACGTGAGACGCAGATAAAATTTTTAATATTACAACCTTCTTTCTTTTTTGACTTTCTAATGGCCTGGCTCAAAAGCGCTCAAACTTTCATCAAAACGCTTTACTGTCTGCGGTTATGAACAGTTACGTAAGAAAGCTCTGGTTTATGGCTCGTCTATTAATTTTTATGTATCCCACAAAGTAGCACACTTTTTCCGCGACGTGCTTCAATCCATCACGTACTGTTCCATTTACTTTGGGAAAGCACAGCGCGCCGCGCCTGGTTGGCGTCTTTTCCTTCTTGTCTTTTTCGGGCTTTTTTGTCTTTTCCTTCTTGTCTTTTTCGAGCTTTTTGGTCTTTTTTCCCCTCCACGACATCCGTACCACTTAATTCTTTTTTCCTTGTCGTTATTAGGACAATTCCGAAGTCAAGCGAAAGCCTAAAATTTATTCTCCACGAGCTTCTAGTAGCCGAAAAAAAGTTTTCTTCGTGACAAAAATTGCATGGTGTTGCAACGCAACTTCTCTTTTTTTTTATTTTTTGCAACAAATTATTTTGTACTCGCCAGAAAAACATACGACAATAACGGGCCCTTTGTGTTTCAGACTGAAGGAAAGGATCCGCGTGGTCTTCGAGGAAATATCATTACAGGAGGGGGACTTGAGGTGAGCACAGAGCATTGATTCCAGTAATTAATCTTCATTAATTTTAATTATTCCCCGAGGCTCCCGCAAACTTTATGAACTCATAAGTTTCACTCTCCTGGGCGGACGACAAAGAGAAAGAGGGGTTGCTTACAGGTTAATGAAAAAAAAATAAAGAAAAAACAGAATCGTTCACGAAGACATGGCGCTTGTTAATTGCGCCAAAAAATAAGAGAAAAAATAATCAAAATTTTGCATCTTCCACGCGACTACCCAAAACAAAGAAATCTTTCGAATCTCCATGATAAACGAGACACAGAACGTATCCAGACTTTAGAACCTATCCCCCTGCCCCCCTTCAAAAGTTCAAACACTCCTTCTCAACGAAACTCTCATTTTTACGCAATTTCACTTTTCTTCTCGATGAATACTCCCCCCCGCGTCCCCAATCCGACCCACCACCCCTAAGCTTCCCAGTTAGAATTCGTAATTTCTTTACAGCGATCTGTCCCACCGTACTTCGCAATACAACCCCATGTACAAAATGACTGATCCAAAGGAATATTTGGAGCTTCAAATATTACTTGCTAAATGTTCATCCCCCTTGTCATTGTTTCGCGAAATTTATTATAATTATTATTATCATCATTCTCAAGGAAACATAGAAGATTGACAGTGCGAAATTCTCACGTCGAACCTTTATATGTATATAAGTGTATATATATATATATATATTTCTCTTCCATTATTACAGGGAAACTTCTGATTAAGTAGCTACGTGGAATCTTAACTTGCAAAATTGAGAAGCTTTCAGTAGCGAAGTTTTGTATTATCCAGAAAACAGACTTCTGCCAGAGGGGATGGGTCTTAGATTCTGTACTATTTATCAAATTGTTTTACGTGGCAGTATAGGGGCTGAACAATAGCGATGTACGTTAAAAAAAAAAAGAAAAAGAAAAGAAAAGCAAAAAAAGAAATGATATTTCCTCTTCAGAGACACGAGTTATTCAAACTCATCCAGTTTCTCAGGTAGTAACAACCCTTATCGAACTTGATATCAAAGGGCCCCTCCTCCCTCCTCCCTTTTTCCCAACTGTCTATCGCAGACAATTTACTTGAATCAAGAATTGAGCCTGTTACGAAACAGCTATTGAAAATCCACGCAGGCTTAACGCAGCCCTCTCCTCCCCTTTCTGGGTTAAGGGAAAACTTTCCTACGGGAACAGAAACTCATCGAACTTTCGGGGATAACTGACATGCAAGCTGTTACCAAGGGGGTTGAAAATAGAGATGAGCCTCCAAGTATTATTATCACTATACTTACGTATAATCCGCAAAAATCAATTCGGTATCATCGACGTAATTCCCATAAAAAAATTACCTAAATTATTGAACATCCTTAAAAAAAATAATAATAATAAATACCCAATAAAACAAAAAAATTATTCCACATAAAATTCGTCATCCGATCAAACAAATCGATTCGTATTCCTGCAATTAAGGTATATACCTATATCTGTATCTCTGCAGTCCTGAAGTGGAATGCATTGTAAAATCTAATGAACCATTAAACCAATCAAACAGACTTGTTCAAATGTTTGGAAATAGCATCGGTAATGGCGACGACGACGGTTTGTGCTTCAAGCGTCACTATGGCGGTGGACTTTGAAATAGAACCAGCTGAAATTGACTCCCAGCAGCTGGCGAACAATTGCCAGGACTCCTGGAGGATGTGAAAGGATTCCCTGCTCTCCTACCTATCCGAGGATCCACGTTGGTTTTCATCCCTTCTCGTGATTCCAGTTTTGTGCCCCTCCCCTGCCCCCCTCTCTCGGTAACACCACCATTGCCAAACCTTTCTACTAGTCCTCTCCTTCTTCATTCCTCGCACTTTCCACCCTTCCTCGAGACATTCCAAAGGAGGGGTAGCTGGTGATAATGTGCCCGACGTCGTATCTGCCTTATTCAATAGAGGAATGCGGCCAGTGGTGCTCAACTTGAAAATTCAATTAATTAAGACAGCCTATCCTGACGAACCGTTATTTATTTTTAATTAAGATACACGAATTTTGATAAAATACAAAAATATATTAACCCTCGTTACATAATTACTGTCAAGTAATTACGTTTCATCCGGTATCAATTTTATTTCCATGTATCATTAAAGTATACTACTATATGCTATATACTATATTCAATGTATAACTATAGCATAAATTTTATATCAATTTTCACTTTTGCTATGTATTTTAAAAAATATTTATATATTGCCATTCTCTCGCTGCAATCGTTTTCGGAAATTGATACTGATATTTAATAGCGATAAAATCGCGCAAACATCTTCCGCCGATAGTCAGAGCATACCCTTCCACCCATAAGGGATGAAAATTGCAAGAGGGTCGGGGGGAAGGGCAGATTTAGGCAGCTTTGTTCTACAAAGGGTGGAGATCTGATGTATTATGAGCCCATGAATGAAACATAGGCAGTTGGTAGTGGGGGGGCAGAAGGGGGCAGATTTTACGATCGCCAATAAGTCAAAAGCTTAATGTTTCCTATATTACCTATAATAAATCAGATGGAAATTGATATGGATCAAGTAAATCTCTATAATATTATTCAAACGCAATGAATATAAAAAAAAAGATCATAAATCGAAAACAGTATTCAAGGATATACACAGAATTACAATCGATCGCTGTTCGATAAAAATAATAATTATGACAATGCGAATTTGATTTCCGCATCGCGATAGAGAATCGCTATCGAGATCACCGTTAGATAAAAAAGAAGAAAGGGAAATTTCGCAAAAACTAAATTCTCCTTGAAACGTTCGTTAGAGAAAAAGACCAAACTCCGTTACTATATAGACAGACGCTCCTATCCGAAATACCAGAGGAGTACGTGACGTCTTTCTAGTCCTTCGTTTCCGCCATCTTGTCAATGCGATTTACCTTGTTTCGCGGATACACCGATAGAAGCTCAGTTACCAACTTGCGAATTGCTGCCAAACGAACCGAGCTTGCGAATTGCTTTGTGCCCAAGAGGATTCGCGCGGTATAACGATTCCCGTGAACGTCAAAGCGGACGTGAGTCAGTGACTTCCGGATTAGATAACAATTAACGCGCGACAAGGAGATAAACACCGGTACACCCAAACGTGATAATCAAAGGGATCATTACGCGCAAGATACCTATAACGGAGACGCGAAAATTTCACGGCCATTTTCCCTCCTCTTCATCCTCTTCTAATCCGCGAGGTCGTGGCTTCCGGTGGTCACGAGGCGAATGAAATTAAGGAAGCTCAATAGAGGAATTAAAAGGGAGTTCGAGGATTTATCAAGGATTAACTCCTGCACGCTACTTCCGGTTACTGCACTTGCATTGTAGAGACATTGGACCAGCAGATTTTCTACCGTGACCTAGGTCTGACCTCGCTGGGACTTTTGTTCCTTTACGCTAGATGGTGCTACGGTCGTTCTTTCTACCGCGTCTCTCTTTATCTTCTTCAGGCTGTTCTTTCTCTTGGATAGCTTTGAACCTTTTTTTTTATTAAGATACAATGATTTTTTTTCCCTTAATCTTTTTGAGATTTTTTTACAAACGTGGACAATACTCGACGATCGACAAATGTAAGGTAATTTTCAATGGGATTGTGATAGATTAATTATGAAAAATATGGGTCACGCGTCATTCGGGTTTTTGAATTGCTGTGAATTATTTTATTGTCAAGGGTCACAGTGTGGAAGGTGCTGATAACTAGAAAAAGTGGTGGCAGTAGCCATTGAAAATATTCGTTTTATATACAAATTAAGTGATTTTATACTATAGGGTGAGATATAGCGGGGGATGAGGAGGGTATGGATTAAATGCAAAAGCGTCTAGATGCGAAAATACCATTTTCAGGGAACAAACAAACCATTCGCTTGTCGTTTCGAGATATATATACGATACTATATAGATCGTGGACTTTATTAATATTTATAAAACATCACGAAGCGAGTATATTCTCTGGCAGATTGGAGATGATGGCAGTATATTATTTTTCCGTTTCATGGAAATCCGTGCCATTTGCATCCACGTGCAACGTTCGCTTTTCGCGATCTGTCCATCTCTCTCTCTCTCTTTACAAGATTGGATACTAATAAAAGGAACAGAGCGGAATACGTAACGTCGTATCCACATTGAATAATCGATGTCGTCTATTTACTCTTCGATCAATTCACTTCAGAAAATGAAAGGCAAACCGAAAAATTCGATAAAATTACAACGATCCGTCATTCGAAATTATACGGACAGGCCGCGAGTATCAATAAGACTCGATATCTAATCTCAATTTACCTATCTGCGCGTAACGGAAAGAAATTTCAAAGGAAAAAAAATTTTCCAAAAAATTTATTACCCACAACAAACGACCAACAAACTTTTTTTATGGCATTATCCAAGAAAGGCGGACGAGCTTCTCCGTGAAGCGGCTGAAGCGAAGCAAGTTATAATGGGCATAGCAAACCACAAATGCGACCTAACCTTCACACTAATCGTCCTCATCAGTTTCCCACCCCGGTCCAGCAAACTGTCCAACTTCTCACTCATTGTCACCCTCCTTAATGTCTATAATCCCCAGCCCTTTAGGACAGTAAGATGCCTTTGCGCGGGTATAAGCCCTATCTGATAAGGGGATAAGATCGGCGGTTGCCAAAGCGAAGGAGGACCTTTTTTTTTTTTTTTTAATAAACCCACCACCCCTTCCGCACCCTTATATTTTACTACTAAAAAAAAAAAAGGTTCAAGGCGCCTCACCTCCCAAACACCCTTGTCTCCTGAAGGACGAATGAAATTACCGGAAGGAAATTACTCGATGCCTGTTTCCACTTTTACTCGCTAGGGTAAGCTTTTCCACTTTGGCGCCAACTTTCATGTCCTCTCTTCCTATTTCGCGGCTGATTTAACAAGGGACTCTAATGCCTCGGCTTCGTCCCATCGGGTAAAAACGATGCTTTTGGAATCTCGTTAAAGCACACCATTCTCAACGGACTTCCTTTTACAGTAGAAATCACGGGGGAAGGGGAGGGATTGGTTTCTATTAGTAATAGGGAACATCCCTAGTAATGGAGAAGTCACGAAGCACTTGGGGGGAAAAACAATGGCAAGCCATGAGGAATTGTTGACGAATTAATCAGTCAGCCTCGCCAGTATTATTATATAACACGTTGAATGGTGTTTCCAATTCAATGTACGCAATTCGTTCGTACAGCTACCCTTATACTAGGGGAGGGAACGTGATTCGAGCTAGTTAGATATCACGTGTAATTTATATTTTGACAACAGTTCCAAGTACTCGCCTTAATACGTAACGAGTAACTACTAACTTTGTATGAAAATTACCGAAAATTCATTATTTCACCTAAATATTTTATTATCAACTGTTTTACCATAATTCATCAGAAACACTGTTCTCAGACTTTTAAGATCGTTGTCGTAAAAGACATTACCCCCCCATCGTTAGTACCAGGCAGTATCGTAGTACTTATAAAATTTGAACACATTGTAAGCACGTCCCCCCTCTGTTGCCAGTGGCGTAAGCTTGATATTAATTTTACAACATAATGGGTGGGAGGGGGGAGGGGGGGAGGTAAGTTCATGAACTTCCATACAGATACAGTATATCTATATAAACGCACACAGAGCAGGCAAGTCTAATGTTTCAAGCCATAAACAAAATACCATAAATTTTTGCCCCATTACACGTCACAAGTCCCTGTTTTCGGGATCCCTCCATTAATTACCCCATCCAGTGATAAAAGTATCGATCGATTCGATTGCCAATGCGTATAACAGTAATCGATTAATTTGACTGACGTTCACAGTAAAATTTGCAATATCAACCGGCTGCGTTGAATTCCCTTGTTATCGCAAAAAGCACGAATCCACCCCTTTATGTCTAATGGTTTAAACGCGTATTGTCACCCCTCCCCCCCTCAATCCCACCCTAGCCCCGGCATCCACGTAAAATTCCCTATAATTTGGTGAAATTAAAGTTTCCGCGTTTTTTATTACCACCACCCAGCCAGGACAATGTAGCTTGACCTACCGTAAACCGTTTGTTTGCCAAAACTATACATTCCCAGTGACACGCGAGCAATTCGCGGTGGTGGCGTTGCGAGAAAAAAGAAAAAGAAGAAAAAACCCGTCCAGCATCATGCTCAGGAAAATTTGCGCGAGCGCGCGAATATTAATTCTGGCTTAAATTTTGGCAGTTTATTTTTCTTTTAATGCCGGCGTCACTTTTTCATCTCATCTCCCGCTAATAAACGTCACGGGTAGTACGATGGAAAATAATTTATTTTTCTTCCCACACGGTATTACGATAATATTCCAGAGGCCCAATAAACAATGCTGCCACCACCCCCTCTTCGCAAGACGTCGGAACATTCGAGAGCACGTCGGAGTCAGGCGTGCCAATCTTTTATATACCTTGTGGCGAATCTTACGTATATGCAGAGTGACTGTCGGGGCACGTGCAGACTTTGGACGACTATTTGGCGATTCGCAAATTGTCACAGCTGGGAATACAATGAGCTGTCCCCGACGGTCATGTTTTTACTGACTTGGCGAGTCGACGATTGAATATTTTACATATGGCGCCAAGGGCAGTATCCATTGTTGTTATGTTTTAGTAATTAATGCATCTATCCCAGGTGTGTCGTTTAAATTTCCTAATTCAGTTTCCCCCCCACCCCACTCGGTTACCGTGGTTCTGGTATCTCTACCCCAACCTGCATGTATTAACCCTTAACGTCACACAGGGGTTGGCACGCACGCGAATATACCTGGATTCCGGAATGTTGCACCCTCTCTGCAGTGTAATTGCCGGCACGCGATAATACGGATAGGCTTGTGCATTAATCAAGGGTGCATACAGAATCACGTAACAAAGCGATAATAAGGTTGAAAAAAATTCGTCATTTCGACTGATTGATTCGCCCTGTGAAAGAGAAATTGATAATGCATTATCTAGGGGAAAAAAAATGAATTATTCGACATTTCGATAGGGGAAGTACAGTGTTACGTAATCAGGATTCATCGAGGAAACAAAATGCTTGATTGAAATTTCGAGATATTTTTCATAACCATCTCGAAAAAGCTCCTTTTCTCATAACTACTTTAACAGTAGTAATTAAAGTTTCCGCCAAACGTCACAGCGTGCAAGTTAAATAATATCAAGTTAGAATTTCCCTTTAAAGTTTCTTCGCCCGACTCGATGTTATTGCGCAAGACGAAGAAGAAAAAAAGAAACCAGATCCTCCATCGTACTTTACCGTCGCTGCTTTTTTCAAACAGCTCGCAGCGTGCTTAACGCCTTCCGCTCGATAAAGCACGAAACCTACAATCGAGTAAAAGCGGCTTTCACGTAGAAAGTAAAATATAAGTTATCTATAGGTGCCGACTTGAAAGCGAACATCGAACGAACAGGAAACGTCCCTGCTATCGTTCGAACTACAACCTCCATTAGAGAAACGATTAAAAGAGAATACAGCTATATATATATACACACACCCATACACAAAATATCAACGCCATTCTGTTAAAAAAAAAGGAAACGCAAAAACCAAGGCAGTCCAACTGTCAACGACATGGGCGCAGCCATGACACTCCTGAGATTTCATATTACTTAAATCCTATCCAATTGTTTCAGGTTTTGAAATTGGCTCGACATCTAAAGATCATCTCATACAGTCGTATCTCATTCAATAATTTCACCAGAACCAAGAGCAACCTCTAACACCATTCAAGGTCGAGCATTTCCAAAGTACGAAAAGGCCATTGTTCAAGAATCGATAATGCTACTGCCTAATGCGAATCTATTGCTAGTCATTCCTCCCAAAGCTACAAGTCCGTGAGATGCTTCGATTCGTAAGGCAAGGCAAGCGAATAGGCAAGAAAGCAAGTAAGCAAGTAAGTGAATAAGGAAGAAGGGGGAGGGGTTCAGTAGGAATGGGGGGAGGGGAGGATGGAAGGCAGCTGAGAAATGCCTCGATATATCAGCGCTAAGCTGCTCTGTCAGACGCACTCAGATATTATCCTGAATGGAGTTGATGGATGTGGAGAAACTCTTCTCTGCCAACCATTCGATATACCCAGCCATGATGCAACCAACCTCCCCCCCTCCCACCCAGTGCAAATTCCTGAGGGATGCAACTGCCTCGTGTCAAAGATGGCGAACGCATCGGTCCGTTACAAAATGCAGACGTAACTTCAAAGTGTCGTAATCGGACGTGCAGTGCGTGCATCTGGGATGCACAAATGCAAGTTGAAAATCCGCATTGACTATTCCTATTGGCAAAACGTAATGCATTGTATGCAACCAGAGTGTCAACTGTGCGATTTACGTCATCGGGGAATTGGGTGCAGCTTTGGGCTGCAAACTGAAAATTGTTAGAGGGCGGATGAGAGCTGGTGCCAAAAGGATTTTATTTTTTGCTTTTCGCGCGCGAATAATCTTGAAGGAAAAGACGAAAAACTGGACAGTGAATAAATTGCCTTTTTTTTGTATAAAATATTGGACTCTTATTGGAAGTTTTATATATATTTTATTTAATTGGGGTAGCTTATGAAATTCTAAGCTAAAACGTCTACCACTGCTTTTGTTGTCGTACGACACAATTTCCGATGCTCAAATTTGAGCTTTGAGTCAATGATTTCGCGGATATAGAATTCGGGCTTTGTTCGGCGAATATGAACTTTTGACGCGGACCTCTTTGTTCTTCGAGTCGCGAAGCTTTAGGCGTGCATACAACACGGCTACGACAAACGACGGCACGCTGAATTTGTACTGAAGGGGGTTTGTGCTCTTTGCGGATTTACATTCGTATGAATAAAATAATATACGAGCGACATACGGGAAGTTGCGGGTTAGCTTTAAAGCTGCGTAGAGTAATATATCAACAGTGAGAAGCTTCTGCTTCTCGTTGGACGCGAAGTTACGTTTGCGAATCGAGGCTTATAATTTGCAAGCATTTATTTCGTCCGACTGGATACGAATTTGAATTACAATTATTATTGATTATCGGTCGAAATACAAGTTGGCCCTTGCAGATACTTTTCGTTTCGTTCAAACGACGATTTCGCTTTGAAAAAAAGAAAAGAAAAACAATATCAGCCCCGAAAAGACTTCAAAGGGAAATACGTATTGGTCACAAAATTATCTTTCGTCTCCGTAATAAAGCAAGAGCCCAGCTTCTCGCTGGGACTTAAATGTTGTTTACAGAATCCAACACGTTTCTAAGATATTTAAGGGAGTCCCGAAAGCGCCGTCTCGCTGCGCCTCGTAATGAGGCCAAAACTTGCGAGCTTTAACTTCCTGGGTCAGAATAAATAAGCTTTGGGTCGGAGTGCCAGAAACAATTTGCCTGCGAGTAAATTTATTAAAAGTTCATCAAAGTTCGCGCAGCGAAAGAAATTACTTTGTCGCAATCATAACAGTCGTATAGAAGAGAGAACTCCACGTACGGTTGTCGTTGGCAGTCGTGGGCTACGAAATTGAATGGCATTACCTTAATTACGTTTCGTTAAGAGACTGTTTTAATTAAAATAAAAGGAAGAAATTAGCATTGCGAAAAATCTAAAGAAAAAAGAGAAAAAGTATAAGCCTCGTCAGTGAGCACCGAAGAGCTTTTCTCTCGTTATCATCGTCATCGTTATCATCATCATTAAACGACACTTCGCGAATACGTATCGAGGCAAAAATTTTCTTTTTACGTACCAAGTAAAAAAATCCACTAATTAATTAATTATCAAAATTAAAACAACCTCAATTCAATAACTGACGTATATCACGTCATAGAGATGTACGCTTATCACGGATTATTATCTATCTCGTTCCGTCCACGCGCGTTGCAGGTATTTAATTTGAGAAATAGCTTTTTTTTTCGTCGAAATCAAAATACAAAAGTCACAGACACTTTCAATGACGCGAACAACAAGAACTTCTTTGCTCTGTTCTCTATGTCAGCTCTAAAGTGCAAGGATGCTCGGCTCTCAGGAAAACTTTCCTCCGCCACGTAGCGTTTCCTTCAGAAAGTAATTCCCCGCCAGGACTTTCTCCAGGCATTGTATTCCGGCAGACTATCCTGGAGGAATTGTCTCCGGTGAAACGTTTTCGGCGAAACGAGGTAAAAGTAAAATTACACAAAAGGAAAAGGAAAAGAGAAACGAATGAGAGCGAGAATAAAGTCTCCTTCGGTAGATACGTGTAAATGACTCGGACATAATGAAAAAGTTAAAAAAAATTAAGTTGCTTAAATAAGGATATTTACGTGAAACAACGAATCCCAGGATTTTGTGAAAAACAAAATGTCAAAGGCAAAATGAAAGAACGCGCACGGTATACAAAAGCTCCAAGTAAAATCACTCGGTGAGTCTGCGGCACGCGCGCATTAACGAAACTATTTTCAGCTAATTAGTCCAGTAGCCCTTAAGACTTTCGGTAATTAAGCTTCCCTGCTCGAGCATCGTGTTCGAGGTAGGGGCGTTAAAGAAAAGGGAGAGGAAAGAAAGAAAAAAAAAAGATTTCCTGAAAGCTCACGAGGACTTTACTTTTCAATGTTGGAACAACGAAGGACTACAGTAATGCCCTTAACTTTTCAGTAAAGCTTGTGCAAAGTGCTTTGTCGTGTTATTACGTAATAACGTCTCGTGTCTCTTTGTTATCTCGAATCGTTGCAGTTTCGTCTCGCGACAAGATGACGACGACGAACGCGGATTCTCTTGACGCAACTACTGGATGTACAGGCGACTACTTTGACTCGTGGAAATGCACATTTTAAGCAAGTGGAAGGCGAATTGTCGCAGATAAATCCGACAAGAGAAAGAGAAGAAAGAAAGTAGTTCTTTCTGTCCCGGGGAAGACAAGAGAAAGAGAGACGAGGACGAGAGAGCGTGGACCGAGGAAAGAGAGTGCTGGAAAGAGACCAAGAGGAAAAAAGATGAAAAAATAAAGAGACTTAAAAACGGGGTATGACGGTTAAAAAAAATATGGGGTGAAATGGGCCCCTCCACGACCATTTGCATGAGGCCCTGCCTCTCCACAAGGGAGCTACGGTCCCCTCCGTGGTCCGACTGGAGAACGGGCTTGGGGATTGAGAAAAAAAAACCTAGTCCAGAGACCTGGGGGCAAAACCTCAGGAACGAAAGGAAACCGGGGGGCCAAGTGACAAGAAAGACGTAAAAAATAAATTAAACTCGAAAAGCCAACCCCTAGTCAAGGGTTCACCGCAACTAAAGACCGACGGGGGGTCGGGAGATCGAGAGGATCCTGTTGCGGCCAAAACCTGGACCCGACCCACTGAGCAAGCTCAGCGGATGAGGCGCGCGTTTGATATCGGAAATGCGTTAAAAAAATTTTGCCAATTTCTTGTGTATATTCATGGCGAAAATATTTTTTTCAAAACAATCACATACAATGTATATAGTATACACAGAGCATACCGTAGTCTTTCAGTTCGTTGAAGTCGATTTCGTACGCGACTGAACTGGTTCGCGCCAGTCAATGATACTTCAGTCGTTCATGCAAACGTGTGTACCGTTACCGTGAAAATCAATATAATTCAGCATTAAAAGCGCGCGAATTTTCAAACGCCCTTTGCTACAGGGAAAACATTTATTTGCGCAAGGATACTTATCCTCCCCTCTATTATTACACTGACTGGCTTTAAGATCTGAAAGATTGACGTGTTACAGCCATACAAATATATATTGCAAAACGACGAAATTCAATATTTGGTGTACTCAATAAAAAAAAATAAGCACGCAAGTCATTTTACGTATTTAAAAAAATCCTATCTAGCCTTCCGCGTATTCCTAGGGAAAAAAGGTCACCCGTTATCTATTCGTATAATGACAATAACTTCTCCGTCAAATATTATCAGACAAGCCTATATTGGCAAGTATAACGAAGTTACATGTTTTTTGGGACTATTTTTTTTTCTCTTCGACATCTAAATTGATCGGTCCAATTCGCATGGAGGGATGCAAGTTACCAAAGCAGAGGCTGGACCAGTCTCTTCTGCACGATTGAACAAACTTGTTCGCGTACGTATAAAGGGAATCGGCCACTATCGAACATGATTTTCTATCCTTCTCTCGCGGCGGCCATTTCTATCTAGATTCTACTAGAGATCTACTCTCGCTCTATCTCTCTCTATCTCACTATCCTATAGGATAGAGTCCTGACGGAGGCTGCTGTATACCGTCGCTCTGAGTTAGTGCCTAGTTACTCTCCCTCTTTCCTTCTCTCTCTCCCCCTCTTTCTCCCCCTCTCTCTCTCTGCTTTCAGTTGCATCTCTGACACTCATTTCATTCCGAGTAGCACGCAAAACCGCTTGCGTTTACCGCACTCACCGCAACTTTGCTTTGTGCAATAAGAGCTCAGGATCCGCAGCATCCACGGTCCAGGAGAAATTCCTCTCGGGTAGTATATCCACGGTATAAGACGATCCGCATCGACTGGCAATCGCGATAGTACAACTGCCGTAATTGGGCTACTAATTAGGGAATAGGATGCTTAGATTTTAGGGAGAATTCAGCCAATAATTTCCCACGGTATTGGTTACTCGTTATCGCAGCCAAGGTTAGTGGTATATGAGAAAATTTCCAAGGGGTCGTTCTTTTCTTTTTCTCCACCCTTAAGGCAATTTGAAATTCTAAGCTAAGTTGTTGCCTGACGGAAATTCGAAATTTGGTTACAGAAGTACCAGGCGTCTCGCGAACGGAAGTTTAGAACCAGTGTAAAGGAAAACTGCAAGAAGGAAGCCAACTGCCTCGTGTAAATTTCTATTGTTTCCCTTAGTGATATATATATACACAAACACACCCATATAAATGTATAACAGCTGTGACGTTACTTTTGTAAACTCTGTAGACATTTTAATGCTCAACACTTTCCTGCGGCTTCTAACTTCCCTTACAAGCACGTCTAACCTACCCCTAAGATAAATGAAATCTAATTAAACCCCAACACGCAAACCGGAAATCCTTATTGGATCCAGGCCTTGCGAATCCCGCATTGCTCTTGAATGACTATCAGAGCCCTACTACGTCAACTGTCATTATATCCCATATAGTCGTATAGTTAATTACCCGTCAAATTCCTAGCGACTGGTAAACATCGAGCTAGAGCGTTACCAACCCCTAATACAAAATTACTACGGACAACCGTAAAAATTGAAAAAAAAACAATATCCAATCAGCACAAATCTAATAGGTCCAATCGCGTCGTAATATCACAAATGACACTACGTAGTGTCGGGAATGCTCCTACGGAGAATATATGATGCTCACCCCTAACGAGCAAATCGTAAATCTAAATGAGTTATTTATAAGAGGATGAGCGTAGTAAAGTCTTCTTTACGAGGTTAAGTTCAGCCCTGCGGAGTCGAAGGTTCCCAGAAGAAGAAGAAGAAGAAGGAAAAAAAAAGGAGAAGATATTCGCCGGAAGTGGCAGACGACGGGATATAAAATGAGCAAACTCGCGAGGAGGGGTGAGGAGGAGAACCGTCACGTAGTAAGGAAACAAAAAAAAGAGGGAGAAACGTCACTTTCGGTAAAGCACTGTCCATGGCCCTTGTGACATAAAATTTAGTCAATAAATGGAAATAACTCTTCTCTCGCTATATAGCCACAGGCCATAAGGGATGCGGATGCTGCGTCGAGGACCAATAAGTCTGTTATGAGTGACATTTTCGCAAACAAATAAATGTCCTTGGGTTTGATGAACGTTCCCCTATACCTATGTATGTATCTGTATATATGTATACACACAAATGGACCAATACGTATCGTATGTGGAAAATTAATTGACTTATTGGATGAGCGATCGACGACGCTGTGATAGCTTAACGAGGACTTACTTCCTACTTAAATCCTGACAAATATCTTTCCTCCATTAGTAGCGCTGACTCGAGTATTTTTGTCATTTGTTTTCCATCAACCACGGTAGCCGGCATCCCGACGTTCCTACTCGGGCGTCGGGATGCTGGGAAAAGAGATTTATTCTCTTCGTGTTTTGCGCGCCGCGATACAGAACGACGTTCCTTTGCACGTCAGCCACTTATCACAGAGAGCGGCGGGAAGGGTGGGGAGGGGAGGGGAAGGGAAGGGGAGGATTGGTACTACGTGACGTAAACCTTTCCTGGATTTATATACCTGCCGAATGACAAGATACCGACATGCTTAAGATCCTGTCGCGTGTTAAGGTATCAATATACTTCCGCGTACCTTAGACCCTCTTTTCTCTGTCTTTTTATGTATTTTCGAATTTCCACGTATCACAAAAAAAAAGTCAATCGATACCATTGAACGTCAACTTTTTATAGTACATCGATTTCGTATAAATCAACGAGTCACGTGACTGAGACCTTTAGCTTCAAAATAAAAAAAAATTGAATCAACGCGCGTCAAAGTAAAGGATATGTTGAAAATAATCAAGGGACGTTGAAAATAAATCCTGATTACGTCCCTTATCTAAAGTCTCGATAACACCGACGCTACGAAATCCTTCTCGTGCTTCTCATTTTGCACAAGTGTCCGATAGCTGCAGCACATTACGCAATACACGATTTAGCAAGCAATCCCGCGAGAGATGCGAGTGGATTACAAAATAAAAACAGATGGGATTACTCGGTATCGTCTTGTATAAGGATGCTGGATGAGAGCTACGAGAATGGTCCAGTGGAATTGGCCAGAAAATAATCAGACGAACGGTTATAGTTGTCAGCGACGAGTGTAACGCCACGATCTAAAGCACAGTCATCTTGAGCTTAAGTCATCGCGATTTCGATCTAAATTAAGAACGTTAATAGAGCATTGTTATCAGGGGCATGTGTCACCCCCCACCCCTCGTACGACGTAGCTACAGTATATTGTACAATATACGGTCAAACAACCCTGCGAACTTTATTCCACGTGAATTATTATATTCTTTGGCTGACTGTACACGTTCGCTCACGTCGCTCCATTATAATCGCCATGCTTGTGTAAAAGGATTAAAATGACGCCGAGTTAAGCCGTTCCCGGCCAATAATGAAAACGTATTTCTTTACAGTTGCCTGAACAGAGCCGATATAATAAGGGTGCACGATGGTACGAGCTCGGCAGCCCCTACGATAGCCGTACTGTGCAACCAGGGTGCCGAAGTCGAGATACTCAGCACCGGCGCCGATCTCTACGTCGAATTCGTCGCTAACTCTGAATGGCCTGGTCAAGGCTTTAAGGCAATGTTCCAGTTCCAGCCGCTGGACGACGCCCATCATCCTGGTCGGTACCAATTACAAAGCCAATATATCCTACTGGAAGTTACTGTCTTTGGTATTCTATCTAGGGTATCCTTTTCTTTGGTTGACTTGAATGACCTTTTATAATAAAATTAACAGTATTATTGGATAACAAAAATTCACGCAATTGACTGACAGTAGATTTGATTTACCTTTTTAATCATTTTTTTTGCTTTTGTAAATAACGTATGTCTTGGTACTTCTAGGCTTATTTGGATCGTTAGTATTTTTGCTATTGAGATCGATAATGTACCTGTCGGTAATGCAGTTTTGAGCGGAGTATTACGCAAGCTTCCGAAAAGCGACAGTGTCGGTCATGCAGTTTCTCAAGGAGCAAAACAGATACGGAGCTTTTAGGGGTTGACTGAAGATAAACGGACCAAGTATCTTTACGGGTTTAATGTTACGTGAGTTTAAGCTTCGCGGACAACCGTAGATCGAGTTACCGACTGAGATGCAAACGTTACGAATACACCGAAAATGATGCCGATTACTAAACGAAATAATAATTATCGGCAAAATTACGCATGTTTGCATGTTTGCCGAAGTACAAGGTGGTAAAAACAAGCTTGTAAAACAGGAATGGAAAGATATTGATTTTTGATAACTGCAGTTAGCCCTCCCATGGGAAAGCAGAATATGAAATTTGATTCTTGGCCATAACTCTTTCTGTCCTATCCCCCTTTCACCTCTTCACGAGTGATTCAAGATGACTGCTTACGCAAACGTCTACCGCTGGTAGAAAAGAAAGAAAGGAAAAGATCACTCACCGCAGGAAGCTCGTCTTCGGTGTGCCGCGTCAGGTCCTCGTCTTCTTCTTTTTTTTGTCACTGCGTATAGTTTACAGGTCCGGTCCGTACTTCACACTCGAGATCCTCTGGCATGACAATTGGCAATTATTTTTGCACTACGCGTATTTACGGGTACGGACTGATTATTCACTTATTATGACTAGAACACGCGGATTTTCGCGCGCGATCAAGAATGACTGCAATGCAGTTATTTAAATATACTGATTCACTGTGTTGCGCGTTTCTGGAAGTGGTGGTTAAGGGTAAGGGTGTAGGGGGAGATGCTGTGAAATGGGCTGAAGGCCCGAGGCAAAAAGCCTCAAGAAAAAGATGATGGTGATACAGATAGTGAACGATTATTGCAAACATTACAATCAACGTTAGAAAAATGAAGGAAAAGGGAGCGAAATGGGCCCCTCCCCGCCCATTTCCGTGGGGTCCTACCTCTCCACAAGGGAGTTATGACCCCTCCGAGGCCCAACGGAGGACCGTGTTTTGGGGATTGAGGAAAAAACCCCCGAGTCCTGAGACTACCGCGCTCAGGACTCGGGGGAAAAACC
>JARQST010000707.1:431952-483412 GCA_030142225.1 Pachycephus smyrnensis
AACAGTAATACAGTGAGGGGGGAATGAAGGGAGAACGGAAGGACGCGGCGTCCAAGAGGTCGATATAGGAGATCGGCCCTCGGAAGAATGAAGCTCCGCGCCGATACATTCTTCCGCATGCCAGTCAGTACCCCTTCCCACTCGAGTACTAATCCACAAGCGCTGCACTCCTGCGACCAATTTTTCAATTACAATTTCTACACTAATTGTAAGCGTCAACTATGCCCTGGAATTAGGATGCAGGCCGATCGGTGCTTGACAATGGTCCTCACTCTGAAGCATCGTTGACGCTCCCTGTACTACTCCTAAGTCTTCCGTGACGTAGTTTCCTTGTCTACCGTGTCTAGCATTTGTCTGACAATAAAAATATGCTACTGGAGGATGCGTCTTGCGTCATTTGCGCAACTTCCAATCCTTGAACAACGTGAAAAATCTTGAAAGAAATGCATTCTATGTCCTTTGCGCACGTTTGAGTCCTTCGTTATCTCAACTCGTCGAAACGCTGCATTTTTCCAGCAGGATAAAATCAAAGCACAGTCTACCGAAAGAAGACAAACTCGACAACACGGAGGGTACAAATAGAAGCTTATAGGTTTTGAGAATGCCTAACAATTACGAATAACCTCGAAACAGAAAAATTGAAAAATATGATTGTATCTCAATATGGCACAATAGTTATGCTAAAATGGTACTAAAAATTGCTAATTGGTATACTCAAATTGTTCTACTCACATTGATACATACTTCATGTAAATCCGGCTCGAACTTTATATATTTGGCGCAACTTTATTTCCGTCATTGTAAGACTTTGATTGTGATCAGGAAACGACTAAGTACATTTTATCCGGATCAACGAAGTAATGGGGTCACTCCACCAGTGAATGGACAGACCTCAGTAAATTTATGCATTCACGTTAATCATATTTATATACAGTGATTTTAACACGGGTGTCCATTCGCTGGAGGTGTTTCTTAAAGTGTTAATTTACTGGTGAATTTACCCTAGTTGCTTCAATTACCAGGTGACAACAATCTCGATAATGCATCACCATGTCAGACTCGCACGACCACCGAACGCACTAGAAAGCCTACTCTATTTATCTTCAGTCAACGCTTTCCATGAGCATTCCCATGAACGTTGGGTAACTGGAGAAGCTGAGACTCGCCTTTTCCTGCGTCGGTAAAGAAGAGATGCGCGCGAGCTTGCAAGCTCGGTCGGTCAGATTCCCTTTGATTAATTTCCGACTGTAAATTCACAAGAACTCGGAAGCAACAGCTGAAGAAAATTATTGTTTCGAAAAATACTGCTTTACTTAGATACCTATGATTCTAATATCTCAAAACATATATTTATTACCAGCTGAGAAAGCATTACTGAGTTTTCTATACTTTACAAAGTTCCTATACGATGAAAGCAGCGCGTGTGTCCCAAGATTTCTAAAATTGTATTTTATTTCTCAAAGTGAAAACATCCCCCTTCAACATAGATAATTTAACAAAATACACCCCCTTGCTATACCAACTGTTTGCTATTTATCTTTTAAAATGGTAGCACGGCTCGTTGTGTTCCTTTTTTCTTTTTTCTTCTTCTTTTTTTTACAAATTGACGGGCAATTTCTCCTCGCACGGCTCTCACTTTAACATCCCCACAGGCAACCCCATTCGATCACAGTCACTGGCTTACAAATCATTAGGGTAAATTTGCCCGTTTAGCTTTAGGCCATTGCCCAATTTAGATGCTAACGGTGTACACTATATTTTTCAGGCTGTTTGGGATAAAAAGAAATCTACATAATTAGACGCGATACTAATAAATGCACTTAGTCTTTCGTGTTGTTATTACTATCGCATGGAACAATGGAAAAATTATAGTTCCCTTTTGAAATAATTCAATCTAGTATATCGTATGACGTAGTTATAATAAATTCACGTTACGTCACTCAACAGTACTCGAATTGACCAAGAAGAATGCAGCATTACAAATTTATAGTCTAATAAATCTCAGATTGAGATCCTTTGCATTAAGGTAGATTGGCTGTGTTATAATGTGCTTGGACTCCCAGCCGTAATTAACGGTACTGTATATTCTGAGGATAATTACAATAATGTGTTACAGACCTGGACAAGGTTGCCCTTGGGGCCGTTACGGGGAACCCCAGATACTCCGTCATCGGGCCTGCTGTCAGCGCTACAAGTAAGTAAAGTACACTTTGCACATATCAACGTCTGGCTCGAAGTTTCTTTTTAATGCGGCTCCATACCGATAAAATATTAATCAGACGTTCAACAGAATAGAGATATGACAATAAAAAAGCATTTTTAATAAATTCGCACACTTCATACGCTCTTGAAAAGAGTTTAACGCCGCTATAACCCAAAGGACATAACAGTTTTGCCGCCATTGTAAATTCCATGATAATATAACATCCCCTTGACGTGGCACGATCGAAACTTTCCAAGTACTTTAAGCTAGAAGCGTCATCGTCCCTAGATAGGAAGCTGCTGGTCCCCATTGAAAATTCACCAGATTTCCAGGAAGCTGTTGACCTTATCCAGGTCAAAGGTCAACATTGCAATGAAAGAACGAAGACGAAAGTACACTATACGTAGAAATCATATTTAAAACAAACTTACTAAATCCGACTAAAAAATATATATACAGCAAGTTCCATTTTCTATTGTCATACTATACTGTTTAATCTTAGCTGGGTTAACGGCCAGGAAGTAGTGGCAATACAATTATTCCAATCGATGGGAATTAACAATCTACCAACGCCTTGGGGCCATCAAGGAAACAAGATGGCCTTAATCTCAATTCAACCCTTGGAGGCAAAACCGTCTTATTTATTCATGTAAATCTATGACCTAACGCCCACTAGCTACAACGGCAGAATCGAAGCCTGAAGATCTTGAGTGCGCTTAGCCACGTAGAGTAGCTGCTGGTACGTACCTGCATCTCCTAGCTACCCCCAAAACAAGGGAACATCCTGTGAGCTCTGCTTTCTGTAGAGTGACAATCTCCTTTACAGAAAGATTCTCTGTATCGTCTTGGATACTGCAGATGGTTAAACTGTAAAACAAGATATAGTGATTATATTAACTATATTGATTATATTTACTATACCGACTGAGTAGGTAGGTAAGCACGTACCTGGTCTACTGCATCTATATTAAACGTGCACTAGGTCCTGGTCTTTCCTCGGTAAGTGTTTTGAACTAAGAGCATCTGCTGGGGTAGGTCACCACGTAAAGTTTGCTGAAACTGATGCAGAATATCTATTAGGTTAAAAATATAATGATAATGACAAGGTGAATTGCCAGTGAGAAGATAGAAGGGGATGATTTTGTGGTTTATATGGAATGAAATGTTATGGGTGATGAGAGTTTTGAAATACCAGAATAATTTGTTGCCATATAATATTTACTCGTGGTGTAATAATATCCTTTGAATGTATTGTTCATTTAAATTTGATTGACCGTTGAACAAAGGTATTGTGTTGGTAATGTTTGAGGAACGTGGAACAAGTTTATGGTTAATATTTGGGTACAATGCAAAATCAAATAATGCAGTAGATGACGAACCCTGTTAGCCATTTGCACAGTGTTGAGAGCACGGGCCGAGATTAAATGAATATTTAATAATTTCATCTGGTGGGAAATGGACCTTACTTTTGATACTGTATTAAACTGAGAATTCTTGAGTTTTCCAAGAACTATCAGGATTTTTAAATTCGCAAATTCGTCGTTTACCAGCTACGCTTTTTTTTGTATTTAATGTCAATGATTGTTCGTGAAAACCAAGGGAGATTTTGAAAATACTAATTGGATGAGAAAAGACAGGAATACGTACTGTTACGTCTTTGCAGATTTTATCCATCGCTGAAATTCTTCGTTTTCGCTTAACGGCTGACGTTAAAGTAGATTTACGTGTACTGAATTCGCGCCTTAATGTATCTAACGTGTTTATTCTATGCACGCTGTAATCAGGTTAATAACCTTATCAGTAAGGAGAATAGGACAAGTCCAATCTTCTGAGAATGAATAAATCATCATGGCCGTTACAAAGTCATAATTCATCAACAAACTCCCATAATCGTTTCAACACAAAGCATAATCCTTCCCACCCTGACAATGACGTTCTACGGCATGAAATAAGGGAATTTTCAAATTGCAAAAATACTTTTCAATTCCATTTGGAACGTGACAGAATCGCCATTTTGATAATCTTATAAATGTCTCATTTTGTATATTGACAATTATAAAAGTTCGATATACGCATTTTCGCGAGAATTCTTCAACGATAATTTTTCAACCCCACGTAATCAGGGTGCTTTCACAATGCGACGAGGTGTAGCGGCAATTCGTTACCGAACGATTGATCGACGCCGTGCAATTTCAGCGAGGAAAGTTCGCAGCGCGACGCCGTGCGACGCCCGTCGCAAGAGCGAGATTACTCATACCGATAATGGGGTGAGGGGGGTGAATGAGGCGTAGGCGTCGTCAATAAATCGGTAACGGTACCTAACTTCCTCGATTTGTCAATTAGGCGAAATTTGATCGCGATATAGAAAAATGACGTGCAGCATCCCCTAGCGGGAAAACCGAGGAAACTCAACATCTGAAACATAAAGGCCATCATCTCATCTTCTTGGCGATGGCGTTGACGTTGAAAGAAGCGACGATTTATGTTGGCCTTTTTGCCAGCGAGAGGGAAGAGCTGCCAAAGCTAAGGGTGGAGGGTGGTTATACGAAGAGGGTTTAGGGCAGATGAAGAGAAGGATGGCGAGAGGAGGGGGGGGGGGTTAAACGAAGAGAAGGTACAGAGGAGGTGACCTTTTAGAAGCCGTGGAAATCTAATAGACCGCAAGTGAGGATGAGAGATTGGCTTTGGGGTTGGTCGCTCGATGGGGTGGATACTGGATATACTAGTAGGGTAGGGGATGAGCCTTCAATTCTATCTGGAAATTCGTAGCAAATAGCGTTTACGAAAAAAGAAACTGTACACTTCTACTTTTCCACTCGATGATCCCTCGTAGAAGTAATCGTCAGGTCCTTCAGAGCATTTATTAATGACAACCATTTTTACGTTCATCCCCCTTTTCTTTTTTATTTCTTCATTCTGCTCTGTGACGTAACTAGCAATAGGGAACGAAGGAGACTCTTTAAGCCAAGCGTCGAGAACATATACATCTAACCGTTATAAATAAATCCCCATAAAAGTCCATTTCCCATGGTTTCCGTGGCTGCGCCATTGGATTATTCTGATTGATGTTACACGGGAGACGCGGCAATTTTAAATATTACCGACGGAATGATTATTTCATGGCGTCGCAGTGAACCACAAGCATAGTCGCCGTGGTTGTCGCTCTTTTTCGATCGAGACGGTCCTGCGCAATGCGGAATATCGCCAAAAGGAGACCGTCTGCGAATTTATGAAGATCGGAATGAGAAACAAAAACAAAATCCGTAGAAAGGTTGCAGTTACAAAGGAGACGCTCCATTTTTCATATTGTTGACAAATAAAGTCTGCACGTTTACAGGTGCGTTGATAAGCTTGCGCAAAAGTATCCTAATGACCCGAAGCATTAAACTTGCATTACGCGTAATGACTCTGATATTTTACGCCAATTTCTCCGACGTCGCGAAATTCGCGGCGTCACTGCGAATCACGTAGACTGGATTAACCATAGTCGCTGTAAAGTACGTTAGATGATGATAACGTGGTAATAACGTCAAAAGCTATAAATTCATTCTCTTCGAAATAACCAAGATGACTTTAAAGTACCGAAATGGCGGATAATTAAGTTTACGCAATAAATCTTTATTCGAGTCTCTTTGTCTATCTCGCGTACATGAATCCTTATGAATTTTTGGAAACACGCGTCTAAAATGACGCGAATAAAAATATTATGCAAAACTGCACGGAATTAATACCAATTCTAAATTGACGGCACGTAACGCACTGTGTAGAAGTTTCAAGCAAACTAGTGTATCTAGAAGGCATTAGCGAATTGAAATTCTACTCTGGTACTTTGAACTGGTACGGTTTAGTCTCATCCTTTGACCTCGCGAAATTCAAATCCCTTTGCTTTTTAATCTAGTTTGATCCTTAAATTACGCAAAGGTACAGTCGTAATGCGAAATTCAGGTACAATTCATAATTCGCAATGAAGACAACATCGATTACAGTTATCCGCGTGTAACAAAGTATCCACTTACGTTAATTTTCATTGACCGATAACCACCACGTTAATATTAAAGAATCGCGAAAATACTCTCATTAATTTTTTGCACTTTCGCCACTTCCGTCGACGCCCCTTCCGCTTGCAATTATCGTTTTGCGCACTTGCAAAAAGACGTCTGCCTTCGCGCGACGCAGGGAAGATATTGCGAAAAAGTCGTCGCGTCGTTTTCGCGAATATTATCAACTTTTCGAACTAAGCTCCGCGTATATACACGGTGTGCCAAGTCGGACTGGATGGAAGCCATTAGACGCTTTCGTATACTTATACACTTGTCGAAAGAAAAATGTCGTACAAAGTTATGCACTACCTAGTGCTTTATTGTCAAAGTTCAAACTAATTGTCCTCGTTTAACGGTTGAATAACTTCGGCAGTAATGCACTAACTAAATTGCACTTCCTTACTAAGCTTTCCAGGACACGGAGAAGACCTTGCTATTATTCTCGCGACTGGTTTTCGCGTTATTGCAAAATTTTTCGAATTTTAATCCAACGCATTTTTGAAGCGTTAGGTTAGGTTACACGACAAAGGAACATTTTGATCCGATACATTCTTAAACGACCTTTGATCCTGCGTAAAATCTATTATCACAAGACATAAACTCCATTTCATACTTCATTAATTTCACAAATTACTAGCTTTAAGTTCAACAGAAAATACGGATACCCATAAACCTCATGTTACATTACAAAAAAAAAATGAGAAAAAAAGTACTAGAAATATTTGTCAAGCGTGGGAATGTCACTAGAGAATAGATATAGCAACCACCCTAGAGCGATAGGATTCTAATTAGCAAGTGCAGTATCGAACCAGTAATATCCTGACCATTCCAATACTGACCTTTGCTAAATCAATCTAACCCTACCCACTGACCCCACATATACAGACTACTGAATGCATTCAAACGATCAGCTCTAGAATCCTCTCAGAATTTCTCCATACGTGGTGCACATATGTTACCAGCAACGATCGAAATTGATACGTACGTAACGTCAGTAGAAATGAATATCCAAAGGAATGACACAGCAGAATAAAGAGATCTATAAAAATAAAGAGATCATAACTCTACGAATAATCACATACGCTTTGCATATGCCAATAAATTCACTGGACCCATCTAGATACAGTATCTATCAAACACCCTCTGGATAGTAAATAAATAATTTATTAGAAGTCATTTATTACGATAGAAATTTAGGATTCTAGATCATTCTGCACTGGATCCTAAGACGAATATGCAATGGGGTTTCGTTGACAATGACGATCGCATTGCGCAACGTGTCTGACAGTGTCGTTATATCTTCATAAGGGTTGAAATGCTTGGGGCTTCATAAGGGAGGTGAACTGGGGGGTCAGTAATGTAGCCACGTGCTTTCATTGCGTTACCCTAAGCGTAAGCGTATGTTCACGCATTATATCTGGATACGTGAACTCTCACCTTTTGACCCACAAGGGAAGAGCCAGACTAGCGTACAAGTTTCAGTACGAGTTTAAGTCAGTAGCAGACATGTCTGACATCAAAGAGAGTACTCTACTGCTTCCTCGTATCCGTCCATTTCGTAAGATCAAGTGACCGTTCACGGCAACATATTGCAAATATACAGAGAGACGTTCTGGGAACAATCGGTACTTGAGAAAAAAAAGAATTAAAAAAGAAAGTCACTAGACAGTGCATATTATAATCGAGCTCTAGGGAATTAGATAAAATCGAGATAACAATCAAGAAAGAAAATATCTGGAATAACCGAGATAAAGAACGCACTCGACTGCAAAGTTTAGATCCATTTTAATGGCCGTTACCAACCTTCGATCGTCTAGTTACTTTCCCTAGGCATCCACTTAACCCTAGTGAAATTATACTCAACGACGCTAGAAGAAACCGAAAAAAGTTACTAGGATCCATTAAAAACTTTCAATGCTCAAAGCCGAAGTCCTATATCTATGAGTAACGGAGGAAATGAAAGTCTCGAGGAACTAAAAAAAAGTTGGTACCACTGACAACTTAGTATATAGAATGCGCGTAAGTATACCTAGGTGGCGAGAGACAGACTCGAAGACGGCTGGAAGTTGGAAAGAGCGTTATAAATTTCCATGACGCATCACTGGAGTAGGTATCAGTGTTACCAACCGCCGAGTAAGAATCTACCCCAATGAGTGCTACCAAGCTTAGTGATATATGCAGTTACTATGCGGCTGCAAATGCACCGGGCAACCATGAACCATGTGTGGTAAGAGGGAGGGGGCTTGAAAGGGGTGAAAATAATATATAGATATATACAAAAGTAGAATCAGAAGCCAGGAAGGCAAGGGGTTGGTAAAATAAGGAACGACCACGAGGAAGGGGTGGTTTGCTGTATTGGTACTCCTGGTGGCACGACGTGTCGCCTGAGTGAAAATTATGGCTCCTCATTTAGTCTACTGCAATGCTCGCTACTTGTACTCCCTTTAAAGCCAAACTTTCTCACTTGCATCGTTACCGTCTACTTGTACACCACGTCACGTGACTCGCGTACTTGCTGTACTTGTACGGGTCTAAGTCCTTAGTGCTGGTATCCACTGCACGACGCGTCATGTAATAGTTGTAAAAAAAATAGTAATTAAAAAATCCATGATATCGTTAAACTGTCATCGCTTTTCCGCGATGCCGATTGGTCGTCTCTATTGACATTAGATGCGTGCGAATTTGCCGCTTGGTGTGAGCGTTCACGGCAAGTAGTCAATATGATAAATTGCGGTATCTCTTGGGCCATAAAGTGACAACGGGGAGGTATCACGTAAAATACGCATGTTTTTGGGAAATGCTAACAATTACCAACGATATGAAAAAGAGACATTGAAAAATGTCGGTTTTTAATAACTACGGATGCAGGATCCGAAACTCGTTTTTCGGCCATAACTTTGGAACGGATGGGCCTACAGAAAAAATAGGGTGTGTTCTGAGGAGTGCTAACGATTTCCAACAATTTGAAAAAAAAATTAATTGAAATACGAGCATTTTTGCAATATGGGGAGGCAGGATCCCAAACTCGTTTTTCGGCCATAACTTTGGAACGGATAGGCCTACAGAAAAAATAGGGTGTGTTCTGAGGAGTGCTAACGATTTCCAACAATCCTTTTAGTGTAAGATTTTCGTCTAAATTAATTGAACGCATATTGATAATGTCTCCGAATTCTGTCACCGTTTTTCGTGATGTAATTTGTCGCCTGGCGTTCGAAGTCACGGCATGTAGTCAAATAGACAAATTGCGGTTATTTTAGAAATGTAAACGTATGAAGTAATTATTTAATCGTTTATAGGATATTGGTCCGTCTTGTGCGTAGTAGGCCTCTAGTAATGTTTTATTTGTGATTAATCGTATTTTTTTAAATTTTTTCATTTCTCTAATATACGACGATATTGCATGAAAATAATTATCAGACGATCTAACAAAAGAAACTGCCTCCGGATTAATTTTACGTGTTTTCCAAACGTGGACTATGCGTTGAATTAAAAAAAAAAGGATTTTCAAAAATTTTCGTTATTCAAAGCTCATCCACCATCGGTTCACAGACGTGACCTAACCGCTAAACCATTTCGGTCGAGTAATTTCAAAATATATAATTGATCCAAAATACATCTTTTTCTTATTTACCAATGGTCAACACGCATGAAAAATTTCCGTTAAAAAAAAATCTGCAAAAATACTAAACAAACGTTAATCGATTCAGCAAAAAATTGCACATCCGGTTGTGCCTCTAACGCGCACGTGTCTCTCTCTACACAACCCCCTATGCACACTAATATGAACTAATCACGTGAACATACGTGGAAGGCCACACCCTCCGTCGACACCTTAGTAAACTCCATCGTCTTGACAAGCCTGTATATCCAATTGAATCCTGACCTTTGACAAACAATACCTGACGTCATATTTGTCATCCCATAAATATTCTAGCCTTCCAGTAACGTCATTCACCTTTTGACCTCACACCCCCACCACACAAGATCTCAAGCACAATATGTACTTAACACCCTCAAACTGCAAAATCTAATTATCTCTCACACCCCATTAACAAAAGCTAAACGAACTTTCCAAATTTACCATCCCCATCCAAAAATAGCCGTAGTACACTTGTGACCTTTACACCGGCGAATAATCCTGAAAGAAGTTATTAATATCAGAGATAAAATAGAATCGTGGTTATCGCCATGACAAAATGGGATAATGCACTTGCAGTAATGAAATTTGAAAATTAGCTGGTTAAACGTACCGTAGAAAATTTCGTTTATGTAACACTTACCGTTTTCCTATAGTAATAGTGAAGGGTATATACACATATTACGTCATGTATATACGTGGTCTTTATTTATATGCATGTATATATATATATATACTCACACGCGCGTAAACACATATATACAGCACAGCCATTAATATTAACGAGTTCATAGCCGCTTCAGGAAGCATCACTGCGTCTAGCAAATCCAGAACATGGTAATGGCGAGATAGTAAACAGGAACAGACGTTTCTCTTAATTGCCTTACTCTCTGTCTATCTCTCCAGTTGCGTCGCTTCTTCAGGACCGAGAATTGAGATTGTCTGAGCGAACACGGATACATCTACTTGCTATCCAAGACTCTCGGTCGTTCTGGGAACTATTACACCCTTGCAAACCGCCATTACCTGAACAGCACTTACCTACAGTTTTATTTTCATCCCTTTAAAGGAGAGATCTCCGCGTCGAGGGGATCGGGTTCTCCTTTAGTAAGACAAATAAAAGATCTCTGATGGAGTTTCCCTTGATATTCGCGAACGGACCAAAAAATGATTTAGCGTTATCGTGAGGGTTACTGTTCTTTTTTTTTAAGGGTAGCAATTTCGAAACGATGAGTTTCTGTAATTTGGAATATTGTTAAGGGGTGTTGCTGTGGGTTAATGGTAGGAGGATTGTCTTATCGGTGATACTCGTGTATAGGGGTAGTTTTTAAATGGGGGAGGGGAGGTGATTAAAAAAGTTGCGATTTAGTTGGCGAGAGCGTTTACATTTTTTTTTGGTTTGAGGAAAAGAAAGTTTTGTTTGTATGAAATTGATGTGTAGTAACGGAGTGACGTGACTTTACAATGAGTTATTGATTATTATGTTTTTTTTTGTAATAGGGGTGGAATGGAGAGTCGAAGAAATTAATTTATTCTGTTCAGGTACGTCGTGCCTTTTAGGGGTTGTCGCGAGGATTTTGTTAAAGTGTACACATCTATATATATAGTTGCTAGTGTTGTGCTTTTCATTATTTACAGAGAAAATACAAGACGTTTCAAAATTACTTGGCAATTCTTTCTCTTCGAATTGGCAATACCATCTTTCAAATGAAATTGTAAAGTAACCGTCAGGATTATTTAATGTTTGTGCAAATATATTCGCATGAGACCAGTACTTTGAATTATCTTCTTAATCCTAAGTACCTCAAATATTCGCATGTAATTTCGTATCATACATACTATTACGTATCGTACGTATATTAAAAATTCGCAAAGAGATGCACTTCCGCAAAATTTTGCCAACTAATTTTCCTACTAATTCGACGAGACTTCAACCGGCATTTTCAACAAAGCATAAATAAGTGCGATGAAAGGAAAGAAAAAAAATTGCGAAAGAAATACCACTCGCTGCGCTAATCCGTAAAATCTGCTTAGTCTCATAATTATTTAACAACTTCCTGCTTTGCGAATTCCCAACCTCTCGAGGATTAGTCAGCGGCTACAGTGTTGTCCATATTGTACGAGCCTTTTGTCCTGCTGACCTAATTGTGGTTAACCAGAAAGCTGGTCCTTTGGCTGGATAGTATCCATACTGGTAGTGAATGGTCGCCATTTCTATTATCGCGCTTCTTTCTAATGTACCTAACAGCGACTAAGCTTTTTAAATCCGCTTCGAGGATTTGGTACAAAGAACATTTTCAAGCCTTTTACATAGAGATTGGCACAGTGACTCGCAGGAGATTAACAGTATAGAGAAAAAAAGTAGGAAAAAAGGTAGGAAAAAAAGCTTAAGCGATAGATAAGATTTTGTTTTCATTATTTCTTTTTTTAGATAAAAATATTCTTATCTATTCGTAATTCCAATTCATCCAAGTCCGTACAGCGTGTAACGTAGAGAAGCCTCAATTTCACGCACAGCGAGCGCCGAGATTAATACTTCATCCATCGGCAGCCATTTTCTTGAGCGTTCAAGAAATTTATGATAGTAAAGGAAATTAAAGAATTAAAATTACCGCCCCCTCCCATCCCTGATCCCCTGTAGCAGGTGCGAATGACAGTTCGCGAAAATCAGTCACAAAAAAAAGAAGAAGGGGGACAAAATGTAGAACTTCGTATTCCCAACAGGAGGGTGAAACTCCAATTCAAATTGATACGTACCCCCCCCCCCCCCCCACCCTTCAATAAATCAAAGACAGATCGATGCAATTTAGAATTGTTATCGATAACGCGAAATATATTTCCGTAAATTAAAGCGGTACCAATCTTTCTCCTTTTTTTCAAAATCACGAAAAATAATATCTTCCACCTTGATCACAGTGTCATCAATTTGATTAGTCAATGATTATATCCCGCTATCAAAGTCGTACGTGAAATTTACGCGAATTCCAATAAATACACGTGAATCGACCTAAACGATAATACCGTAATCGTAAAACGGTACATGAACACGAATGGCGGTAGGCATTGTGGTTACATAGAGATTCCCATTTCCTGTACCAATCGTACAACAGGAAGGATTAGCTCAGAGATTAAATCGAATGTCATCTAGCTCAGCATATTAATAATTATTCAATATATTCTACAATATTATTATATTTATAAATTCATTATCGCGACCTCTTCATTAGTACCAAGGCAATCTTGACCCAGTCTCTTGGTACAGTTATCTCGATACCAATTTGATTGGAGATATCGAGAATCAATATCTATCCAGCATCCACTATGCTTGGATGATTAGGTACAATTCAAGCGGATTAGAACGATCGACCGATCACGTAACTTCGAATTGGCGACTGTTGCATGAAAAATTCGCTTTTATCTACTGCTTGAGAAATTGCATGTAAAATTACGAAGCTTTTGCCATTACGTGGCTTCCTGCGGTTCTCGTTCGTGGTATTTCGCGTAACGGAGGTTAGGTTAGGTAGATTAGATTTAGAAACGCAGCAGTATCTGGGACTCGTAATTACAATGCAGTTTACAGTTGGAACTAATGACATTAAGGCAGTTACGCTTCGAGCGACAAACGGTTACCATATACGCGTTAGAGAAAATCAAAGCTAAAAGCTCCTCCCGTCGTACCTCATACGTAATACAACACGTTGCGTCATTGCAGTGGCCTTCCAATACGAAAAGGCAGCTTTCATGTAAATTCAATGCCCCGTGCACCGCGTGCGGATTCACTGGATAATTTATACGGGATAAATGCTCATTCGTTTGTAAACAATAAATCGAACTTTAATTTTGTGCAGGTTTAATTATTGCCTATGTTATGTAATTAATTCGGTGATATTTTTTTTTACGCGATTAGATCGTTCTATTGAGAATTTCGTAACGCATTCATTGAGATTCTGATCCGACGACGGAGTCTATCGCGAAAGTCAAGATTTGCCAATATCGTTTTGACAGCGAACAAATATATCGAGCTACGCGAATTCCTCGAGGAAACTTTTTATTTCTTGTAAACCCTGTCCGATTATCGAGATGACACTGGAATAGATAAATTTCACAGCACGTCTTAACGAACTTTCGTATTTTTTCTAGGGAAACTTTCGCGACGATCGGTTTATACATAATATATAAAAAACGTGCTAATCGAGTAATAAAAAAAAGTAATTAAACTCACGTGTCTCGTAGGCTGCAATTATTTCTTTTTTGAAAATCTGAAATTAAAGAAATATTCGTGTTAGTTTACATTTTAATGGACAGTACAGAAGGGTATATTAAGAGAGTGAGACTTGGGAAGAGATAAGATATAATAGTTACCGAGGGAAAAAAAGTAAAAAGGGTGAAAATGTATGGAGGATGAGGGAGAGGGAGAGGGCGAGAAAGAAGGAAGAGAGAAGAGGCGCAGTCTCGGATTGGCGCGGCGAGTATTCGCAACGGCGGGCCGCGTGTTCGTTGCTCAGTTTCGGTCCAGAGCTAAGCGGGTTTCCTTGCGGATCCGACGCTCTTCGGTAATTTTGTGTTTTGCGAATTTATCGTCATTATTTGGGTATCCCTGTTACTGGATATTTTATATGAAAATATATACAGATAGCGATCGTAGGTAATGACGTATTCCTATTACAAAAAAAAAATATTATTCTGCCTCTGACTCAACACTGGATATTTTTCTTGAGTATATTATAATAATATTGTTATAATCAATTTTCTGTAACAGTACAGTCATCACTGCGCATTTCTGTATCGATAAACTAAATTAAACGACGTGCTTTAATTCATTATATAATATAAGGATTGATACTATACGAAGTTCTAAAGTTGTTCAAACTTAATAAAAAAAATCATTTTTGTGGTACTGACAATTTTTCATATTCATATCATTTATATGATTTACACGGTTTTTACAACTTTTTTTCGTGACTGTGTGTCGATTCTGTGGAAAATGAGGAAGATTATGCAATTGAGAGATTTCATAATCGTTTGTTAAGACGATATAAGAAGGATTGTGATTAACAACTGTATGCTTGTTACTTAAATTAATATTTTTAACAACCGTACGAAATTTCGTGCAGTGTAATATTGTTCGTAGTTGCATGAACAAAATCGAAAATAAATTTCTGATCTTCGAACCGTTATAAACAAAGCTATCTTTCTTCGGTTACCAGTGAATCTCTACGAAAAAAACTAATTAATTAAATTCCTTCTGCTTGCGCCAATTTCAAGCAACAATTAATCCGTGCGAAATTCTACGTCGTTGCAAGAACAATGTTGCTTCACACTTTTTGGTGGCTAATGTGTGCATCGTCTGTAACACTGGGTGCTCTCAGAGCCAAGGAACTTGGCGAGGGTAAAGGTATGTTGCAAAAATATAATACAAATATATACGTAGGTCATAAGGTAAATAAAATCCGTGATAATTCGAAAACTTCGAAAAAGTCAATCCAATCCACCCCCAAATTTTATCCGGTACTTGTTTGTCAATTAGTACAAAAAAAAGAGATAATTAAGGCACAAAAGGTGTCACCCTAAATTACAATATTTATCTAACAAAAATAAGAAAGGAGTAAAAGATTTAATCTCCACGATACGGTTCTGCTTATCAAAGATACAAGTCGGCCTTAAATTTTACTGTCAAACAAGGTAAACATCTTCTTCCCTTATTACCCAAAATTAAAGGAATAAAACCTTATCTGTATTCTTCTGCCCAATTATTATACTCGACTGTATCTCGTGCCGCGATGCAATTTGTATTACAAGCATTGTTCTTCGTTGACAATGACAATGGTAACAAACATGACTTTCATTTTGTAAAATCAACAATTGTTCCAAAATACTCCAACGCCATGTAAACGACAAATATATTTTAATTCTGCGTCCAAGCATATATTACTTGTCTATAGTTAATTGTAGATCAGACCACAACAAAGAAATTTTATTAACCAACACAATTACCACAGACCCAACCTTAGATTACAAACGCGATTGCATCCACTTTATTATTCTTGCAGATGCGATACGTTTAATCATGCCAACAGAGGAAATACGATATAATATCATTGTTCCAACAACGATTATAACTCGCACAATTGCAATGATAATATCAGGGCGTGTTGGTGCTTTTTAGAAAAGGCAAATAATATCCCGTTGCGGCTAATGGGACTGGCTTTTCAAAACATTGTCGGCCGGCTGCATTTAAACGTCGGAAATGCAATTACAGCAACGCACCTGTGAGAATCGAATGATTGACTGTATCTAGAATATATATATATATTTAGGTATTTATATAAAAAACAGAGCATACCACGTATAGGATCATTGCTTATGCAACCCCATATATGTATAAATATATACAACAAAATATGACTTTTATATTAATTACATACAGCTTATCAAAAAGCTTATCGAAAATGAATCGCTGAGCCAGATTTAATTTAATCCTTTATTACTTTCACAGAAATGATAAAAACATTTACTAAACACGGCTTATCCCTGCATACATAAATCATACGACTAACGATAACGTTGCGAGCTATTATTGCCAAATCGCGTAATCGTCTGATTAATACTCGTAATGCGAATCCACTGTGTAAAATCTGCAGGTAAACTTTAAATATAAACTCTCAGCACGACAAAATTATCCTTTCATAAATTTTTCGCATAATTTTTTACAACCCTATCCGTGCACCATGTCTATTTTTAATTAACCCATCCGTAAGGATACTATTCGTTTTTGACGTGGAAGACAAAAAAAAATATTGAATCTTTGACGCAATCAAAAAAAAATGTCATACAAGGTCCCTTCGCGCTTCAACGGAAACCTTGACGCTACTGCACTTTGAAGCTTGCACGTTAGAGGCATCCTGAAAAGGGGGAGAAAAAAGATCCTATGAAAATCCACGGGAAACCCTTCTAATCCATATCGTGTGATTTTCTACAGAGCTTTTCCATCGGTTTGATTAGAATGAAAAAAAGGGAAAAAACTGATATCCAATACACAAAAGAGAAAGAGTTTTAGGTCTGTTAAACGATCAATCAGAATCAAGTTATCGGATCGAATTGATACTTGGAAATTTATCATTGGTATCATCGTGCCTGTCATTAATAGCCAATCGACAACCATTGGCGATTCTACTTCGGCAGCTTCTTGACACATCGATCCGTATGCTCAGGCAATCAGTGAAGCAGATCTCAGAGAGCTTACTCTGAAGGAATTGGTTGAGGCAGTCAACCCTTAGTTTCCTGGGAGTACGTTACCGTGTGAGGATTCTATACCAGAAAGCTCAAACCTCAAAGTTCAGATATCCGAAATGACATTGATACGTATGATCTATTGATTTTGATGGTAAACAAGCGATTTTGGATATGAATTGAAAAGAAATTTTTTATATCTTCCTACGGATGGCAGCTTGCTGTGAAGAAAGCTCTTGCAAGCTCTGTATGCATTTATTGATGGGATTCTGAAGTTATATGGAAATTAGAATTCAAGGAAGCATCTAATATACTCTGTTACACATATGGTACCTATGTGGCAAGCTAATGAAGCGTCACTTGCGTATAAATAGTCGCATGAATTACTCCGGCTCGGGTAATAGGGCGTTAATTTTCCAACATGATAGTCACTAAATGCAGAATTTAGTCAGTGAAATAAATTCGATGCATTGTTAACGTATGTTTAGGATTAGGTAATGTATTATATATATGCATGTCTGATATGATGAGTATAATTACTTATGGGATTGCGTACCGAAGAATAAAATGGATCGATTGTCTTACTGGAAAGGTGGAAAAGGCTATAGCGAAAAATTAAATTTTTCGCGAGTGTTAAATTCGAAGAGAAAAAATTGTTGCCAAATTTTTTAACAGGGCAGTCACTCTTTCGTGGGAAAATTTTATTCTTGTCTTTCCTACGTGACGCGTTCCCGCGTGAGGGTTGGGAAGAAAAAGTCATTGAAAAGTGTCATGACAAATAGTCCGTCATCCCTGAGGAACATTCATTCGCACACTTGTCACGTCCCGATTATTCCTAATAGAATCACCTGCTGTAAATCCAGGTCGCAATTCTCGAGACTGGAAAAAAAAGAGAAACATTCGCAATCCTTTACTTTCGCACCGCGATGCTTGTCACACTATCCCACGGGAGAATACCGCAGGGGTTTTATCTTCACCCTTTCGCCATTTTCTTCTTTTCTTTGGGAAAAAAAAAAGAAAGAAAGATTGTATCTAGGAATAGTGGACGCGTAGTCAGACCTGTACAGGCTTTGTCAATTCTACAGCTGGGTATGCTGTGTAAAATAGTAATGCGTGACGTCATTTTTTGAATTTCTAATTGCGTTTCTATTTTAGAAAATTTAATTGGAAACAACCTTTCTGTTTAGGATGATAGTATAGTACCAATATTATTAGTAAGAATGCCTATAAGGTGTACAGGATTATTCAAAAGTACTGCACCGCTGAAGAATGATTTCCCAGATTAATCGAAGCAACGGTTTGAATAAAATCTGACCATCTGTTCCTAATCTGGGTAACCTTCCAGTGAGCTTTTATTCTAATTACGCTTAGAAGTGCGGGAAAATTAAGCGTGAATGAAGCTGATAGGGATGCCGACTATTTCGCCATGGAATCTAATGAAGGGATGCTGTTCGCTCTCGATGAGAAGAGAATCTCTTGGTGCCATTATTGGAATGGCCGATCTTTGCGTTCACGCGTGATCGTGTGAATTTAATTGAAACAAAATCACTGAATGCCAATAATCTAATGCCGGTTTAATTGATTATAGAGAAAATCTTTTATAGCATATATAGATATATTAAGTTGCATAGGCTAATACATTTAAATATCGAAATAATAATTTTCTCTTCAGCACGCGAAATGGGGGTTCGCCATAGAAACGGAATGAAAATAAGAGAGAAGGGAAGCATTGGAAATAAAGACGAGCATATAATCAGAAAGAAAAGTGGTGAAGGAGAAATGCATTTCTCCCCGTAGTTAAACGTAAATTTATTTAATCCTCTCGACGCTCAGTCAAATTGCAAAAGTGCAGTGGCGGGTTCAAACACTAAAAAGTTTTCCAGTGATGCGGAATGCGCGTTGAATTCGGTTTACTTTATTTTTATTTTTTATTTTTGGTTTCACTTTTACGTTCAAACTTCGTAATCATTGTCTAATACAGGATGGAGAGTCAGTAAGCAATGCCGAGTACTCTTTCGGCGAGAGACAAGTGCTCTAATTAAAATGCTCATTAACGCAGTGTCAGTACGCGATAATACTTACGCAATCAGTGCAGTTTTAATTATCATACATAATTCCGTAAATCGTCGTAGAATTACAATAAGCATTTTGGATTTTCGAATGTTTCCCAATCTCGTCTTAATTTATTTTAATAATAAATACAATGACTCTACGACAGTTTTGTAAATATAGTGAAATATAATATATAGTAAAAGAAACTAATAACAAGTGCTTATAATTATAAATAATAATTCTGTCGATTTCTATGTGTCTCACCTCTGGCCAGGATTTTATTTTTCTTCAAAAAAGATACAATCGATTTTTCATATATTTCAAGCAAATCAGTTTCACGTCGAGCG
The DNA here is from genome assembly GCA_030142225.1 of Pachycephus smyrnensis. Classification (NCBI taxonomy): domain Eukaryota; kingdom Metazoa; phylum Arthropoda; class Insecta; order Hymenoptera; family Cephidae; genus Pachycephus; species Pachycephus smyrnensis. The sequence continues at coordinate 451,462 of JARQST010000707.1, forward strand.
ACACTACTACATGCCAATTTATTGCGGATTAACCGAATTTCCCTGGTATTAAAGCGGGTTTGCAAAAAAATCAACGTTTCCCCAATAATGCCCAGGAAAAAAATATTCAGCGCAGCAGTTTTACGTACGCTCACGATAATCAGCGGGATTACATTGAATTTACGTTTTAGCGGCATGCGAGAAATTACTAGAGTCCTAGGGAATTTTCAGCTAGGTATAAACCCATCAAAGAATTGCAACATAATACAAGCGTTTCCGGTCTGTCGAGTGTCAACGATCTTGGAGCAATAATTGAAAGAGAAAGGAAAAAGAATAAAAATAATATCTAGTAACGTATTTAACGCGATAAGAAACTTTTCCAAATTTATCATACCACTCGCGATTCTCGAAATATCTAATTGACATTTTTATAAATGATCTAAGGCAAGCAGACTTTATTACAATTCACCGCGAAGAAGATGAAACGCTTCTCTTCTTTATCTTTTACCTCGAAGCCCACAGTGGCTCTCGGAGACGAAACTTTGCGAGTGAATAAAATCTTATCGAATCGTGAAATCAGCCATGTCGAAAATTCGAGCGGAAACCGAGAGAAAATGAAAAGACGAATTGCGAGAGCGAGGAGGAAGTAGGAAGACGAAGAAAGACGGAGATCATAGGAGAAATGGAATCTCTTATTCTTCTTCAGTCTCGTCCCAGAATCCCTACTGTTTTCTACTTTAGCACTTGACATTTATTGTTCCGAAGTTGGTACGTAGAACAGTATGCTTTTTGGCATAGGAATGCAATACGAACGGCTAATGCAGAGAAGGACAATGAATAAATCAACCAGAAAAAGATTACAGATAGAAATTCGACCACGATAAAAATTCTTCTAAAAAAATTGCTACTCAAAATTCCTAAAAATATATCAATCTTCGCATACACATATGTTTATGGTCGTGCGAGAAATTCCATTTCGCTGAAGGACCATTCACTGCTGAAAATCATTTTGAAAATATACAGAGCCGAATGACTGTACGACAATGGAGCAGTTTAGAAAAGAATGGCCAAATTTCTGGCCTCCTTTTTCATCTTTAGCGCTCCTCGTTCTACCCAGAATTCACTTTCTTCCACGACTGTTCGCAAATAAATAACCGGCCAAATGGCGGTGGCCGTTATATTATATAACGTTCAACGTCAACCCTCCATTTCCTGTGTAACTCGCGCTCCGATTGGCTACTCGATTTTTCCCCCCAACAAAAAATCGGATTCGTAAAAAAATCAGCCTATCCTCGTTGCGTTAAACGAAATACCGTTCGATTGAACTTTGACATTGGTGATCCGAGCAACCGTGACGATTCAATTAAAAATAGCTAATATAAAAATGGGGGAAAGATTCTAATGAGAAAGGAGCTGGCCTGATTGGTGCCACGGGGGATGGTTCTCCTTTCGATATTTCGAAGACGGGGATGAGAGATGGAATTGACTCAGATGCTGAACTCAATTGCTTTGTTAGACTCTTGATAAGAAGCCAATTATTTTCTAGTACTCACATGTCACTTTACAGCTGTATGAATCCGAGCTTCCGTCCGATCCGTATCCGTGGACGATTTCAGCTGAACTGAACTTCGAACCCTTGAGGGGTTCGATGGGGGAAGGGGTCACGCTTGTCAAAAAAAAGAATCCGACCAATCAGCGTGAGGCTTGAGGAAATCAACAATGGTTTTTAAAAAAAAATAGAAAAACTAAAAATATTCGTCCCCTTAGACCTTCACGAACTTTCTTTAACTACAAATACAATTTTTCTGCTTATTATAATTGAAAGTTTTAACTGTGTGTATTATTTTTGAAAATCTTCATGAAGTTTGGTAACGATATTCACTGGTATATATATATGTATATTGATATATCAGAATGGTTTCTTAAACGTTTCTGAAACTTTGTACCGTTAAGGTAATTTCGCATATGGCAATTGCTATACCGCAACTGCTCTAGTTAGGGTCCATTATATTTCTAAAGTACCAGTACTACCTTCCGATCAATTAGAGACTAATGGTATTACGCGTTTATCGCTGTCTTTGATCTCGCGGTTTACGAGTGTAGCGGATTGCCATTTGCGAAATCGTGTCCCATCGCAAAACCTGTTATCCTCTATTTACTCGACCGTAAAAAGATAACGGAGCAACCTAATAAACAGGGTATTCAAATATGCACAAATAAAAACATGAAAGAATACATCAGAAATACAACAAATACGATTCCACTGTACGTAATAAAAAAAATATATATATAAAAAAGAACTTTTAATCAATTTTTTCAATTTCCTATCTAAATTCTCCAATCACCTGTTTCCCTTGAAACATATTTTTATATCAAACATTCCTCACGTTCGTCATACCGAAAATATCAATCATATTTCCATGTCCATCGATACTAGTTCGATGACCAATTAACGTATCGATGAATGAAAAAAAAAAACTTTATTTACATTCGATACAAATTAACCTAATTTTACGTATCTTAAACTAATTCTCTCACATCGTTAATCTAGTCATTAAGTCACTAATCATTGTGATCAAAAGCTAAGCGGAAACAATGAAAATTTACTTTTCCAATTCCACACAAGTTCCGTGTCGATCTACCGGGTGGCACTCAAATTGCACAACCAAAAAACGTATTTTAACGACGGCAAAATAAATGGTCGTAAAAATATTTTGAAGGCTTATCGACTTTTACGTTGGCCCATATAAAACAAAACGTAACGAGTATCGCGCGGGACACTGTAAACTGATTGCTTTAATTACCAGAACGTTTTCTGCTAAGAGGCCAATTTAGTCGTCTGGCAAAGCTTGCGAGCCGAGTAATAGGCAGCTCGGTGTGAATAAAAAAACCGAGAGTAAGGGGGGAAAAAAACAACCCCCCCGAAAAAAAAGTAGTGAAAAAAGCTGAGGAACAAGAAAAAAAATAATAGAAGGTCGCAACGGTCCAGCTAGAACTCGCTTGCCAGACAACTTAAAGGGGTAGTGTATAGATGTATATATATTTTTTGCATCCACCCCCTCTTTCTCACAGGAAATTTTAATGCCACCCCCCTTCCCGCACCGCTATTTTATCCTCCCTCAAAATACAAGCGTATCGCGGTTAACGATTCCAGCCAGGGGAAAAGGGCTTATCTAAAATTGTCTAGCGCGTTTCTTATATTCTACGTCACCCGGTATATACGTATGCTGTATCCAAGGAAATATTCCAAAGGCGACGTAAAGATGCGAACGAAAAGATAATGGCGGCCTTGTCGACAAAGAGGGACGATGGAGTAGATAGTAATAAAGATCGATATAGTACGTGATTGGTATAGCAAGACGTTTTTCTTTTTGAATTTCCCGCGCAAATTGGATTCTGTCATCAGTCTACGCCTACACTCTTATATAAAGAGATAGGAATCTATATATATGCACGTGGCATACACGAAAAGAAAAACCGTAAAATAATATTTTGTGAAAACCTTTTTCTTCTTGTAAAAAAAACATTCCTTTTTTATACTCATTCTATTTCCTTTATCAAAAATTCCCAAGGCTGATAAATCGCATAGGACGGCTCGATACTCAAGACGTATATTCACCGCTATCTAAAGCGCATTGTTTTCTCCTCGCATCAGCTCTCACCATGTGGGTCAATCTTGTCAAATCCTGATATGTTTGCTACCCTTAAATTTCTCAGCCGATCACGATGGAAGGTGAAAAAAAAATGTACCCAGGAATTATCGAATGTCCATTTACGTTATCGTCAAATTGCAGCCACTCTATTGGTCCAGAAGCAACTTCCCATTATACCTATATAGAAGTATCTATATAAGTATATATATAAATGCAGCTTCAACAAAGGAACAGTTTAATAAGCTTTTCAACTTAATAGAGAAGAAGATTCACGAATTACCTAATAAACGTGTTTCGCGAGAAAAGCGATGAAATAAAATAAAAAATTGAAACCATTGTTATCACGGCGATACTAGTTAACCGTTAATAAATTCGATTATCCCATTAATTACGAGCCTACGTTTAAACAATGGTTTTGGCAAAAGTTTCTATTTACCCATCATCCCTCGTTAATACCTTCGTGACCAAGTGGTTCCTATCTCTTGGTCAGCATCCTAAGCTCTGATAATTTGTAACGATGACCTTCCACGGCGGTAAAGACGATTCAGCGAAATAACGTTCAACGGCTGGTCAGTAATGACGCAAAACGAGGTTAGACCGGCAAAGGGGTAAGCTTGCGGTGGCGAAGGGTTTTGTCAGAGAGGGTAGGTAAAGGGTTCGTATACCGTGGCGTAGACAGAGAAGTAGCTTCGTTAACTTGTTATTAATGGAGATGGGGTAACACGGGGAAACTACTTTGTAACTCGTAAAAGCAGTACTGCCATTTCGGAGGGGGAGGGGGGAGGGGGGAGTACGATGGACACAGGGGTTGGATAATTCAAAACTCGCGTAACGCAGCAGAAACGCTAAAGCATTGGGTTTTGGTTTTTTCGTGTACCTTTTCCTTCGCCATTTTTTTTTTCCCGTTCACTTGATCGATACAGCCAACCAGGAGACTTGATTAAATTAAATTTCCCGCTAATTGGAAAGTGGCCAAGGACGATCCTTGTCTCTCGCGATCCTTTTTACTCTGTCGTACCGAACGGAGGTGCGGGTCGGAGGAGCAATCCTTGGCAAACGTGAAATTCGCAATTCGCGTTAATGCAGTTAACGTGTTTTTGCAAAGGGATCGTTTCGGGGTAACCAGTTGGCGACCCTGCGGCATAGGTTTCAGGTGAAGAGGTTAATAGAACGATCGCGAAATACATATAGATAGAAGTGCTACGAAATTTCGTCTTTTTATGAGTATACCTATATATATACACCTAGCCTTTCGCGTAATCTCACGGGCCACCATTTTGGCAGAGCCGATTGGATGGTCAGCGCCGAGACGCTTTATCTCCATCGTATAAAAACTCCCGACGCTACGAATCTTGTCCCTTCCTTACAGGGTGGCCATAAAGGAATGGCGACGATGACGTCCTGATAACCTTGCTTCAGTAAATTATTAGGGTAGTACCGAAAGAACTCCCCTTCCCCCCCCCCCCCCCATAACACAGGGGCTCCGAACGTAGTTACTGTAGGTACGTAAATGTTCGTCTCCGGGTATAGTGAACTCATGCGAACCACCATCCCCCTCCTTTGCCCAGTAAGGGTTGCCAGGTTCATGGAGTTCAATTGACCGCGAGCACGCATCCCCTTTGAATTGTCCACGGAAAAGAATTTCCCTTGATCATGGAAACTACCATACGTGTATATATATTATATATATATATATAGAGGGTGCAGGGTTGATAAACTCCGTGATAAAATGCTCGATCAATTTAAAGGGGTTGTAGACATTATGAAAACGACTGTTCTGGATAACACCTTGGGAATAAGTGAATGCCCACCCCTTTTATACCTAAGGACTTTACGTAAAGGAGGCCAAACCTGCAACCCTTATATCTATCTGCAGCATCTAGGAAGCGAAGGAAAAGGCGGACGAAATTACATTCCGGCTGGGTAACAATGGTGAAGGAGAGAGAGAGAGAGAGAGAGAAAGGGGTGGGGGGAGAGGGAGAATTTCAAGGAGAGACTCAACCTGCCGTAGCTTCCACCCCGGAAATAATTCGTGGAATTATCGCCAGTGCTTTTTCCACCTCCAGACTGAAGCGAACGCCACGACCGGATTACGCCGCGGATGTGTATGCTGGGGGTGTTATACAGGGATGATTGTGCTTATATATTAATGCCAAGGGATGCCATGAGACGGCTCGTTAATAATTCCAACCCCTTTTCCCGGCATACAAACCCGTGTCTGATCCCCTAACCAACCTGTAGCAACCTGACATCAACAGTACTGCAGTTGATGCCATCCTTATGCTTATATATATATATGGTTTTTAACTTACCCTTAGACCTACTACGAAACCCTCGTATCATCTTTCACACCCTTATATTTCCTACTTTCAAAATACATTACCCGTACTATCCGTCACTCTAGTCACTAAGTCGTCATTCCTGTAATCTTACGCAATTCTCCACCCTTCTTTAACTCCACTCCCCGAGGTCCACCAAAAGGGTGGGGGCAGTCTGTCTGCAGAAGATTACGCTAGTTCGCCCTGTTATCTCTCCAAGATGTTTTCTTACTGCTGCGGCACATTCGTTTCAGCAAAGTCACGAGTAAGTGAGATTAATATATCTTTCTTGCCAGTGAAAGCTTTAAACAACTCAGCCGCCGGCTACCACTGCTGGCTTTCATGGTATTAACCGTTAATCGCATCCTTCTTATAGGGGATGATGATTTATTTCAATAAAACTGGTATAACGGCGACGTTGCACCGACAGATTAATTAACGGGTGATTCGATTTTGGGGGTTTCTTTTTTTAATACGCAGAGAAAAGGTACGAGCAACTTTTTTCTTTCTCGAGAATCGCTATCGGGGGTTGGAGAGGGATGATTTTGGGGCTTTTTAGGATTATACGGTAACGTCTCTTTGTCCAAAGACAAGGGGTGGTTCTCACTTTTAGCTTGATGATTAATGTGATTTATGTAACGGAAGGGGTGCGCGGTCTCCCTTACTGAGAGTCTTGCTACTCGGTACCCACCCTCCCCCCACCTACCCCAACACCCAAGCGATATTACCGAAGAAAGTTAATAACCGTTTAATTCGTATTTCAAAACGGTACAATAGCAAGAAACGCAATATGCGTCGGTAATAATTCTCCTTTACAAACAGAAACGAGAGATGAATCGTCGGGGAGATGTCAACGCTAATGAAAATGTACGAATATAAATGGCATCGTCTCGTTACACGATGCTCGATCTGCTCGACGTAGCATCAAGGATTATCCCCTCCGGACAAATTAGATCCTTGGCCAATAGGGCATTGGATCGGAAACATTTGAATTTTCAGTGCCGCCATAAGCCACGAGTATAAAAAAAATAGAGGAATGACGTATTATGAAAGTTGATTAAAAATGGAATTGAAAACTGTAATGTCATTTTACAGCTATTCGGACTGTTCCTGTACTTCTAATAGTGTATTATAAAATTATGAGTAACTTTTATAAATTAACCAGCTTTTTACCTGCGGCTTTGCCTGCGTGTACGTCGAATGAGCAGTACAGGGTACAAGGGATGTCCTCGGTGCATTTTATATTTCCATAAAACGTAATTCTCACTGAAATCACAAAGACTGTCTCTTTGACTCTGTACTGTTCGTCCTATCGTGCTGAACAAATGGATAAACCGGAAAAGCCTCGGGCGAACAGTCATTACGCGGAAGAGTGCTCAAATGAACGGAAGCTGACGAGTAGTGACGAGGTTTAAGGAAAGAAAATTAATTTAACAAGGACGATGCTTAGCGCAGTGCACTCTGGTACCGAAATTCAAATTGTACTGGTTGGTCGAGTTTTTTAAATCCTTCGTAATCGGTTGCAACGTCGCTGACAAGGTAGTGAAATGCCTTTACGTTACCACCTGCGAGAAACGGACGAAGATACTTAAAGGCTCTTGTCCACCTAGCGTCCAAAATTGGAACTAGGGGATACAGACGAAGTCATAGTTGCCAAATGTTGTAAATTACCTAAAAAACAATGAATTTCATTAGAATCATTTTTCATTGGAACCAATAGACGTTCTGTATCTACATAAAAATGGCGGTGTTGAAAATTTTTTTATTCTAAATTCCCCCTGGTGAAATAACGTCGTCCTCCTTTCTCTTATTACGTATAAATGGCACAGACGTGTACGGCCGTTCTCTCTTTGTTAAGGGATGATATCGGACATTTCTCTAGAGCCGAAGACGACAGGGGTGGCTTGAGAATGTGAAATGAGTCTGATCCGTCGGCTAGACGCACTACTGCCGCTTCATTGAGCTTCCGTTCGTGCGATAACCCCGAAGCTAGTTTGTGGCTGAAGCATCTCAAAAACATATATACTTACCTAAGAAAACTTTTTGAGATTCAGACGAACAGATCCTCTCCGAAGATTGTTACTTAATTTTTTATACCGGAAGTTAAGCATTACCTAAGCGATTCTGCTTACCAGAAACTTAAACAGCTTAAACTTTTCCCACTCGTCCTCTAGCATATTTTAAGTAGCAATTTTCCATATTAAAAAACAAAAAGGAACAAAATAAAACAGACCGTTCGAAATGTCAAAAAATACTTTCTTTTTCTACGCTGCATTCGAACTGCAACGGAAGTACTATCTAACAATCTACAAAAGCACTGTAGAGAATGAACACTGACGTCACAAAGTACTCGTTACTCGCATGGCTTACCAAGTGTTTGTAAAACATAAAAAAATTACCCCATCCGCCCTACGCTCAAAAGATACTCCCACGAAAGTCACGAGGTAAAATAAAGAAAAGAAAATAATCCCGCAAAAAAAGAGAGACAGGGTACTCAACATAAATGGATAAACCAATAACAAGAACAACGTAGCACGTACCATAAACGTAAAGCCAGTAAAAGGCACTGTTTACACGAGTAAATAAATAAAAACAAGAGACTCGCATTAGAAGCTTGTCATTATTCCAACATAAAGAATTCAAAGTGGTGCATAAGGTTGCTCTCTCAGGGACAAGGGATGGTGTACTTACCTCCCTTAACTCCCCACCAGCCACTATACTGCTAACCTAACGTAACCTAATATAACGTAACGCAACGTAACATAGCATACCGTAGCGTACCATATAACATATACATATCGCAGGCAACTCGCCGCCATTGCTCTCTCCTGGGAAATAATTCTGGCTTTACCTACATTCAACGTTCCACGTTCTACGTTCCGAGTTTCTATGCTCCACAATCTCTATACATCACCGCATTCCGCATTCCACATTTCTTCTTTCAGATTTCGCGTTATACGTACCAACGAGTTCTTGTGTCCGTTTAATTACGTTAACGGGGGCTCGTGGGGGTGGGGGGTTGACGATGAGAAAAAAGTGATAAATTATTTATTGATAAAAGTGACGTCATACTGCTTTGTACGCAGATTGTATCGTGGCCGACGCGACTGTTTGATTTGCATTATTTGGTGTATTGGCTATTTTGAAAATGCAGGTAATTTCAAAAAAGGATAATCGACGAGTCATTATTATCCTTTCGTTATTTATAATAATAATGGATATCCAAAACGTGGCAACGTTATCATTAGCACTAAACGTATTCTGTATAAACTGCATTGGTCTCGTAATTGCAAGCACTGCATCTTCTTGTAAGATGCATAATGCAATTGGCAGATCTTCCGCAGCTGCCTGTTCCCGCAGATGCAATACGTCATGCACCGATGCTGTCAGGGCTGATCCGTTCGAGGAATAGATTCGATGCAATTGTAACGTGTTGTGTTGTATCTCACCATGTGCATCAGTGCACCTTGGTTACGCAATACCACGAGCGCATGTGTCTTTTGTGTCCTCTGCATTGCATCCCTGCTGCAACCACAGGTTGCCTAAGCTGACAATGTACAGTTGGCTACTCATGCGTGATACAGATATATATATATTTACTGTGGGGAGCAAAAGTGTCGCAATCTTCTTGGAAGATTTTACAAATTCGCAAGAAGTACTTCAGAATCTTCGATACCAGCTTGGATACGTATTTTCAACTGTGACTGTACGCACTAATCGTATTTGCGAATGGGTTTAAATTTTGTAATACAGCCAATTACCATGCATGCCCATTACTGCTCACTTCTCTCATTAATAATAAATTTATTAACCAAACGAGTAATTACGCGTATCCAGCAAGGATCGCATCTGCACCCAATACATTATAGATACCTTGCATCCCTATAATGCAAGTGCGATATATGTATACACTAGTCTCCATTATGACGTTCCCTGCCGGCACCCTGAAATTGCACCTGAAAGCATCGCGTAATATCTTATATCATCCGCGTCACTTCCCCCGTAGCTAAAGACTTGCACATCCGGTGCAAGGATACAGGAGAACAATGCATAAGGGTAGAGTCAATGTTAAAAGTACAATATGGGACATAAACAGCATACGGATTTTGAATTACGCTGACGCATATAAATTCAGTTATGAATGCACCTTTACTCCGTATGGAAAAGGGAAAAAAATAACAAAGAAGTAAAGTGACTGTAGTACCTATATGGAAAAAAGAAATAAACAAGAGGCGCCCTTTGGCAGTAACCTAAAACTGGCTGGCGACAGGGGATAACCCGCAAGAGCACAGAGCAGTACATACTGGGTGACCAAAGAGCGCGGGGAATTCTCGTCAATTGGTAAGTGCTTAATTTTATTTTTTCATATCAGAAAATCTTACAGTGACTGCACGAGTTTTGTGCGCGTATAATTTTTTTGCAACTCAAAAACGTGGTAGGTAATCCGCGAGGTTAGGAACGTCATAACAAAGTGTCGCTATGCTGAAAATTTACTTTGAAATTTCACCCCAGTGTCTGCCAGTTGGAAATGCATCGACTATAACACTATCTGCATACGTATATTGTACTTTGAAACTACAGGACGAGTCTTTAGAGGAGACACGATAGTTTGATATAATGGCTGGATTTATTATGGTTTCCCTGTAAATTAACTTGTACCTGTAATATTATTAGGTATCTGATTAATACTGGTACATACACTGCGAACTATGGTATAGTAACTGTCTTTGCTCAGGAATCATCGATATTACAATAAATTATAAAGAAATGTCCAATTTTACAAATATAATATATAATATTCGGTATATTATATGGATAGATATATTTTTTTCATTACGACGTATAGTTTCTCACCATGATACACAAGCCAATAACCAGATAACAGCCATTCACAGATACCGCCATTGATACACGGTATCATTGGCTCAAAATCAAATAAAACTCAATTACAACTTCATCAGCTGCGAATTATAAGTACAGAGTTATACTTCGCCGATATACTCGGCCATTTGACACAAATAGTAATCCGTTTAAAAGCCGCATCGTGCTGGTAATATATTTTAGTATCGCGCCGCCATTTTCTATCGTATATCTCTATACAGATATAGAATATCATTGACTAAAATTTCAGATACTATACGGATAAACCCTTGAAATTTATTCGTAGCTAGGGATACCAATAATTCAGTATATATATATACACGTATATATAGAGTGGAATTGAAAAGTTATTCGTTTCCATGGTAACAAATCCTCGTTAAAGATTCTCGAACAATTTTACGTATTCCGCGCCATTGTTTCGCAGACCTTCGAAGCATCCTCTTTTACGGCCTAGGGAGTTTCTTGAAAAATTTCGTTTCCACCATCCTTGGCACAGTGCTGCCAACTTACGTGCAACGAAGGTACTATTTCTTCGGTCATTAATTATAAAAGCTCACGTTTCTCCCTGTCTTTTATGCATCTGCGAAAAGCTGTAGAAACTTTAACAGTCGTTGGTTCGATTTCCCTTCTAAAATGGAGTCGGCTATCGGTTCGGTATGGTAGGGTTACGTATCCATATACAGTTTGCTCTCGCCCTAGGGAATTCGAGGACGCGTAACGCCGCGAAAACTTTAGTCGTAAATAAAACTTGCGACGTGGCAGCGTTTTAAGCTTCTTCGAGTGAAAGCTCGACGGTAAATCATATCGAGCGTGAAAACACGATACTTAGTATTTGTCCAATAAGCGAGTAGCTATAGTCTACGCACGGTAACTCCTGTGCAGTGCTAAAGGACTGTTATGAGACAATTCTTATAACTACGTATATACTACATCCAACGATCCCCTATATACGTCACTTAAGGGTAGTTCTTGTTTTCCTAGACGAACCCTGTCGTCGGAGTATGATTAATCGTGAGATACGACACGTTTTTTTTCTTCTTCCCTTAACAGAACAAAACCATATCGCCAGCATAAAATGTTAATCTCAAGTTGATTTGGAAAATTGCCAATGATTTCGACTGGCTTGGACGGACTTTACGTTCTTTGGGAGGGGAGGGGGTACGGTCTCTTATCATAAGTAAATATTCAATTCTATCACCCTGAGCATTGGAATTAATTTTTTTCTTAACTCGAAAGCTTTCTCTCATCGTCCTTTCAGCTTATTTCTAGCTTTCAAGAGAACTTATACTCGCTTTGGTGCTCGTTGCTCTCTTGGCGAAAAAGATCCGATTGCGAAAGTGGCTCTGCGTTTCGTTGATTCGCGGGTAATGGAACGAAGACAAATAAATGCAATTGTAAGTGCCTGAAAATTTATCCAATTCTTTCATGAAGGTTGGAGGGGTGGTTTGTTGGGATGACCGGGGAGTAGAGGAGGAGGGGAGGGGAGTACGAGAATAAATGGTTTACCTTGGAAATACGTTTTAAAACACAAGGAGATATCACTTTGTTTTCGTTTATTCGATTTACCTGGGTAATTGTCGATTCTTTTTATTTTTCCTTTTTTTTTTGCTACCACTTTAGTCTGATATTGTAATATTCATAATGCAGATAGTAATTATGCAATGGGACGTGGTGGATACTGCGGTAAATCAAAACTTGATATCTCATTGTCTCGTAGTTGTAATAATTTATGAAGATAATACGACGGTTACGCAATGACGTAGAGGTTTGATCAATGATAAATGTAACTTCCGAATAAAGTGCACTTAGGTGCAATTGTGTTTTCGATAAAATCGAATTCATCGATCGAAGCTTCTGCCTGATTAATGATGATTTGAAATATTTTAATCGAGGATATAATTCAAATATATTCCCAGCGGTGGGAAATAATTGATTAGCATGTATCTAATCCTGATGGTAATTATCCTCCATCATAATTAAATTTCGCTAGTAGCATGTCAACCGTGTAATAATTGATAGATCGCTCTTTATCATGCGCGAGCATTTAATATATCGATACTATTGTTATAATTATTTTGACATTAATTATCAGCATATCGTCAAAACTTTTCTTAGTACTGGAACAATAAGATTGTTTATATATATATTTTTTAGGTATAAAGTCCGTAAAAGTTTTATAAAAAATGAAAGTTATTTTATAAAAATCATACTCGCGTCTCTTTTGCGAAATATTGATTGTATCGATGTCCTATAATGTATTCGACTCGAATCATTTGATTCTCCACCCGGGACCAAGTACAGGCACCCTTGAAAATTCTATCCAACAAACTTCTATATCCAAGCGGAACTTCAAACTCAGAACGGATCACCAAGGTACACAAATCCCTACTTACAGCCTGGCGTATTTCATCCCGAATCAGCATAAAGCGCGTCAACTTGGTGATAAGCCGGTTAAATCTTCGAGAGACACTGTAGGGCAGATTCGCAGAAGCGAAATATCGCGTGATAAGGAAAGAGGAAAAAAAAATTATAGACAGTAAAATAAAAGGATGATGAAAAATTGACGGTAATTCAAAGTCGTAAATTTGAATGACCTTCGGTGGGCTATCGAATTCGAGTGTAACGAGAGGATCGATTTTTTTTGCAATTGTAAAAAAACAAATAATAAACGTAACGACGTAACGACGCGGTCGTGACGTTAATTTATGGAAAGACGTCCAAGTTTCATTAATATTGTTTCGGTTAATTATTCACAGATAGTAGGATAAGTATTGCTGATTACTAGGTGCGTGACGTCGACTCCTTTTATTGCGTTAAAAATATCCTAAGGCTGCTTGTTACATTAGCTGTTAAAATGCACAGACGGAAATTGCATTATAAATATTAATAATTTTCTGCGAACCATTCATCTTTCTCGAACGGCGAAATTCTATAGTAGTATTAATAAAGAAAGTAACTATATAAAATATATATAATAAAGAAAATAACCCCCAGTAACATTGTTTGTATAATAACTTTAGAATATCCATTGAATCCCTTATCGAATGACCTATTGAACTTTCTTTACTCAAATGATATCGTCTAACATTTCAATGCTAATATTATCCAAATACATTTCCAACCCCTACAGCAGACTTTCTCATATTTCCTTAAGAGAAGGTTCAAAATTTACTTATCCCAACCCTTGCCTCCACAAACATTTCGGCAGGGTACGCTTTTTTCATTCTCCCAGAATCACCCCAAAATCTTGTTAGACTGTTCTCGTACTGGGGCGCACGTGTGTGGAATAACAGCAAGAGGGTAACATATGTGAAACTACATGTCCATCCCCATCGCAATAGAGATTCATGTTTGCGACACTCCGCCGTGCAACCCTTTAGTGTTGAACACTAGTTCGGCTTTATGACCCCTGGGGGGTCGTGTAATGACGACGCTGAGAATCCAGGTGCATTAAAATTCCTGGACCCCCCCATTATCAAAATGGTGGAAGAATGCGAAGCTGGTATGAAGTTGGATGTTGAGAAAGTGTATGAAGTTCGTTAGTTTATTTTTATTTATTTTTTTATTATATTTTATACCTTGACAATTCAGAAATACGAGATACCATTCTGTAAATAACGATAATAAACACGGTGATATCACGAATACAGGGTTTTATGAAGTTTTCGTAATTTTCCCGGAAAACGATCGTTATTTTAACTAACTGAAAAATAACCACCCTCTTACTCTCGGGCAACCCTTTGGTGTTCCTTTCTAACTATATTATGGTCGTTGGATTTCATGTTTATTATGACGTTCAAGTGTAACCAGTAAGGGCTGCCTGAACTCGTGGCGACAGAAACTCGTTAAAATATGAAGAGCTACACTCGGATTTACTTAAAGTTTACAGATAAGTTTTGCGCAACAACTTTTTGGTAAAGTTGGGTCCACACAGAGTTTTAGTAAGTTTTATAACATTTATATCGGTAGCTAAATTAACGTGCTTGCTGGTAGTTATTATCGGTAATGAATTAATGACAGTGATAAGTAATTAAGAATATTTATTAACGTGGTAATTAAGGTTGAAATTTAACTAAAGTAAAAGTTCATACATATATGCACGTAGTACGATAACTGCGAGTTGATAACCTGAAAAAGTAATTATCAAATCATTTCAGGACGAGTGATTTCTAATTCCTATAGTCATTGTGATTATATTCATTTCAGGGTGTTTAATGCGACGCCAATCGAACGTACTAATTAAGCCAATTACTTTAATGAAAGTCAATCAGATTCGGATCAGAGGCGATGACAAAAGAAAAGTCAATCTGATATTTGCCAATTTATAAATTAATTGAATTTCGCGCACGCCGAACGCATCGATGTCAAATCATTTCTAGATTTTTCATTAACAATGTCTCACCCAATTACCGTGAATTTCATTATTCGCGCGTTTAACGAACACGCGATAATATGTAATAACGAAATAATTAATGACGATGGAGACGCATCCGATTGATAGAATTCCTACTGACTATCGAAATGCCAATAAACAATTTTCAATATAAAAAATCCCAGAAAGTTAATAAACGTTTGAAAATCCTTTTTTATAAAATTCTGGAATATCAGGAAGTGCAATGAAAAATTCTTAAGAATTAAGTATCTCCAAGTAACCGCTAATGGACTCGAAGAATAAGATCCAAGAAGCATTTTCGAATAATTACGAATTTTCCTTCGTAAATTTTCCAAAAAACACTTTCTTTTAGTCGTTATAATCGAATTCATCGAACTTTCCCCATCAGACGTTATAACGAGTCGATTAAACAACGACAAAAAAAAATGCGAATAATAACGTAAGAAAAATTGCGGCTTCCTTTTCACTAAACGCTGCAACAATTTAAACAAATGGCAACCGCTTTAATAATTGATGCACTGCTCTTGTATTTAATAGCACGACCTTTTCCTCATAATAACGATGGCGACTCCTACGTAAAAGCTCGGGTTCCTCGTCATCTTTCTCGACTGAGAAAAGCTTTCTAAGAAAGCTTGGATAAACAAATGCGACACAGTCAGCACCCGTACTTAACTTTGTTTAAAAAAAAAACGAAAAAAAATACAGTAAAGACGCAACCAGACTCGGCAATGATCCAGCCATATATACTATATACATATGAGCAAAGTTATATAACACAGAATTGACCTCGCTGACCTCTTACACCAAACCATGGCAACTGTACGGTCACAAATATTCAACAAAAAAGCCCAAGCTTTAATTCAAATAAATATTCCAAATTTATTGCACTGTACAAGTCGTGAATCATTCGAATTAAAAAAAAAAAACTTTTCAGGATTAAAACTCTTGGCAATCGATCAAGTTGTTACGTAATCCAGCCACTGTTGGTAACAAGATCAGAATTCTGTACCTGCTACTATTTTAAGTGCCGAGTATATAAGTTTGTAATATTTTAAGTATTAGGGATATATAAGCTTTTGCCCTGTTAAAGGATTAGGTTGCATTTAGAAGTTGGTAATTTTATGGGCGACACGCGTGTGAACTTTGTAATAACATTATGAAGTTAACTTACTTTATATATATTGCTGGATTATATACGTTCGAGATAAGATATATTTATATATATTCATGGTATTACACTATACTCTGTACCTATATATACGTACGTACGATCACCTTATTTTTCCTCAGCAAATCTTAAAACGCCATTCTTTCGTTTTACCCAGAAACGCAAGTATTCTTTCCATCCGTATATTTCAATGGCAGGCAGCCATCTTATTGTACAAAGACTATTCTGACTTGTGAGAATTCAAATCTGCATACCATGGCCAAGTTCCAGTACGATATTATCATTGCGAGACGTATAAGGGTAGTTTCTGTGAATTGTGGTATATTCAATTATTAAGCAAAAAAATGGCAGTAGATACAAATAACGCACGAGGATACAAGATTCGCGAGATATTCGCGTCGATATAGCTTTTTCGTGTCGTGGAGAAGTAACGTAATAAAGGTGAATATACTAAGTCGTGTTAGGGTAGATTAGGCAGGTACGTTTAAATGAACGTAATTAGGCAGCCTACCACCGCACTGCTAAGCTCACTGCTCGCCCGTTCCTACAGCATCCAGCATCCCCCCCCAATTCATCTCTTTCACGCGGAATATCGAGTCGCATTATACGCGAAACAGCCTCAAAAGCGACACAACAGCTCGTACTAATGACGATGACGTAACGTCGCTAAACTTTCACGTGTCATTAAGACGAAGTTAATAAAACTCTATCTATGGTAGAATAAAAAGGGGCTATCAATCTTGGCAAATTTCCAAGCATTCACTTGGTCACGCGAAATATTGTTTAACCTAAAAATAAATTTAAAAAACACCTTTCGAAACGATCGAAAAAAAGTTATCCATACAAAGGACGTGGAAAGGTTTGAAAACTTTTTGGGTTCTCATTAAAGGTTCAAAACTAGTTTTCTTAAAAAATTTGTTTTTTGGGGGTGTTCTAAGGAATCAGGTGAGTAGGGTAAATCGATGACCTCGGTAACGCTGACCTCGGTGAGGTGCTAACCCAGCGATAACTCGAGATTGTCGCCACTGTCGCTCATGGTATCAATGTGAAAGCGAATCTTCAGTCGCGATATTGAGAACTGTGTCAGCCAAATGCGATGACACATAAAGCAGACGCGAAGTGTTCAGCTGGAAGAGAATCAGCCCCACTTGTGCCTAGAGCCTTTTTGGGGGGCCAGTAAGTGTTGTATGTATGTACTGCACACGTGCACGAATGAATAGCTGGAGGTGCTTTGGCAATCGGCCAGCTAAACTACCCCTCTCCTGTGTTTGCCTGAATTTGTCGTACTTCCTTTACTCAATCTTCTCCACATATGTAGACGTGTATAAGGGGGGCAATAGTATTTCTATTTGGCGAGTGCAGCATCCATACGAAATTTTCTTATGCATCTCAAGGAGACGATTTTTCTGCTATTTTCATTCGTGTAAACACCCTGTAGAATTTAGACAATGGTTTTGATTTTTGTTTTGAGTGAGGGGGGGTGGGAGGGGTTGAATTATAACTATATACTTGGTGCACTGTAAATAAAGATCGTCCCCGGTACATTGCAGTTGATGAATAAAGTCGATCAATGATCTATGGCAATTTCTCTGGATGCCAGTAACGAGATAAGGCTTGTACTTTACGTCAACGTGCTGTGCCCGTATTTTTGATATGAGGACGAATTGGTAGGAGGAAGGTTGGCAAGAGTGAAGGGGGAGAAGGATAAGGGCTGAAATAGAAGAGTAAAGAAAAGTAGATGTAAGACGAAGGGGTTACCGAGAAAGGGAGGCTTTTTCTTTTATTCGGTGATTTGTTGATCGATGTGGCTGGCAAACAGTGGTGCAATGCGGTGGCCAGTCTTTTCTGCCATTTTTCAACCCTCCTTTGCTGTTCCTCCCTTATTCACCAACCCTTACCTCATCAGTCCTAACGATAAATGCCAGGGCATTCGTTTCATTAACTTTCGTAGATTAAGATAATTGTATGTTCGTTCGTCACGTGCGGGTCCGTGAGGTGTTTTTCAAAAAAGAACATTATGCTGGTACAATTATTTTGAAAATCGTGACACTGTAATTCCCTGAAGAAAAGAAAAAATGAATATCTTTCATTCGTACGTAAGAACGTTTTATTCTGACTCAATTAATATTATGCGCAATTCAATTTTTCCCTCTGTCTCTTACTCATTGCTGATTGCCGTTAACTTCCTACTCTAATTACTCTGCCACTCATTTGCACTAATTGCCAGTGACTGTTGACTCGTCGAATTTCATCCAAATAAATTGTCAATTACTATCCCATTGCCCAAATCGTTAAACGCATATTGACTCTTGCTGGACGTTCACACAATACAATTTAGCACTGTACAGATTCGAATGAGAATGAAGGATTAATTATAAATAATCAAACTGTCAGAATTACAGAGAAATCTTTCAGTCTGTAATAGCTAATAGGAAAAATGACTAAAGAATTTTCAGATAAAATACAAATATATAACTTTCCCTATTCTACACATTTTTAATGTCTCCTTATACTGCTCAAAGGGATATCCTCAATACCAATACTATTGCAGGCGCGTTCGAATTCACAGTGAACTACAAGACTGAAATGAGGTTTAAAGAAAATCGGAAAACTTCCAAGAGATACAGTATTTCTTCGAAAATGCTGAGATAAGCCGTGAGATTCCAAGTTTCCTTATTCGCATACGATTTCGCTTTAAAAGCTCAGACACGTGTGTAAGGTAGGGGGTTTTTAACTTGAGCAAACTCGAATTCGCGAATCTATACGTTCTCCATTACGTATCCTTGAAGAAGTTCATTACTCCAGTACAGTCATACGTAATACAGATATCAAAGTTCTAAGATAAACTAGGGAGGACGTTACGCCATTGACGATCTGGAAGCTCAAGCAGATTAACGCTAATTTGCTTTGTTTAATCCATTGGTAGTTTGGTGGATGCAAGAAGGAATTTGTAGGGACTTGACGGAGTTTACCTATTACACAGAAATTCTCTGGTAATCAAACAAGACGTGAATATATACCTAATATATATATATCCTATAACAAAACTTCATTGTAGGATATCACGTGGGATGTCGCCTGGTACCAACATAAGGTCTACTAAATTTCCTGTAAAATGTCAGGAAGCCTTTTCTGTAAAATAAGTTCCTTCTTCTGAATAACGCACAATAGTACTTCCTGTTCCTTCGTGTCCTTATGCTACTCGTCCATCTGCCCCATCCTGTCTACGTTAACCCATTTGTGCAAACAGAAGTTTCTCCCGGCGACCTGCCCAATGTCCTTGGCCAGCTACCAAATTTGCATCACATTCCTCAATATTCTTAAAAACGGGACCAGTGGTGTCCAACGAAAAAAAAAGAAAAAGCTGATATAAGCACTTGTAACATCTCAAACCTGTCCGGTAGTATAGTTTAAATTAAAATTTAGCAAAGTTGATTTTTGCACGTGTATGGAAACGTGCGATTCCGTATATATATAGCGAACACCAGTAAAATTGGTCGCTCGACGTAATGTCAAAAGTCGAACGACTATGGCGAAATTGAAATCTTTTGGATTTAGATTCTGCTCTAGGGTACGTCAAGGGTAGTTTTCAATGAATATAAAAGGTAGCGCTCTACTTGGTGGGGGTATAGGTATATGGCTTGAAATCGAATGGAAAAAACTAGAAAGCTTTCAATGTCGAATTACCCGGGACATTATTTTCCAGCTTTTTTTAACCAACGAGAGAACAAAGCTCTGGGAAAGTTTGAACTTTCGCGCTTGTTCGAGTCGACGAAAACGAGGGAATAATTGAAGAAAACAAATAAGACAGTACCCCACGGGGCTGAGTTCAGTGCAAACGACTCATTAGGACATTATCACAAGCTTTTCCCCTTTCATACCATAACGTACCAAGCCGCTGTACGAAAACCGGACTATCATAAATCTAAAAAACGACCTTAAAACATATAAGAGAGTGAAAATCATCTCGTTAAAAGTATTTAACAAGTTTGATTAAGTCGTCGCGTGAAAATACCAGAGCTTGCAAAGTCGAAGCATATTTCTCTATGAGCATTCCTATATGCACGTATTTAAAATGCATATGAAAATTGCACGGTGCAACGTTGCATGGCTTGTGCAACTCGATCAGCCGGTTTGCTCGCGTGGCAAGGGAAGTATCGACGCGGTTGAATTATTTTAGCGAAGCGAAAGCGTTGCGTTTTATGGTCGAGAGAAAACGTTGCACGATCCGAAGGCACGGACGAAATAACTCATTGCGATATTTCGCAATGGCGAATTTTCACAGTCGAATATGGCCACGTGAGAAGCGCGTTACGGATAAGAGAGTATATGATAAACCTAGTTTAGTTTATTTATATCTGTTAAAATGTATCCATCGTAGATCCACACTCCGTTCTAGAAGAATAACGTCCATTGCTTGAATTTCCCTCTAGCTTCGTACACGACGCCATCTTTCTGTAAAAAGGAAAGCGTATTTACATTTTTATCGGCAGCTGCATCGATAGACATTACCTTCTTGTATTTATGATCCAATCTAAAGTGCCGCAGCCAAGCCAAGCACCGCGTCTTTCTTAATGGCCTCGCGATCAGGAATAAAAGATGGCCGCATCCTACTGGACGTCTTCCTGTTTTCTTTTTTTCTTTCTTCTTCTTCTCCATTAAACGGAAACTCCATGTGTAAAGGAATTGGCAAATCCACTTGAAAATTCGTCCACGATAATCCTACTTCGTTATGGTACCTATCATCTAGGTAACATGGAGACTATCCACTTGGTAAAAAAGTAGAACGAGACTAACGAAGCCCAATTAGTTAAATATTCAGTGAAAACAAGAACAACAACGAGAAGATTCTTTTGCTCTTACCTGGAACGTTCTTTTTTAACTCAACTAATAAACACTTGAACTGCTGGAATGTTAACTTTGTTGATATTTTTTATAACAAAATTCAACGTTAACACTACTCTGTCACGTAACATACTAATTGACACAAAAGTATCATACTTAGGTTTATACTATAGTATACAGTGTATCTTGCATACAAAGTACTATTGTACTTCAGGTTAGGTTATCCTCACGTTATTGATATTCAATGGAAATAAAGTTTTTGAAAATTCTACCCAGTATACTCTATCGATTCAGTCAGTACGTAAATAGGATGGGCAAACGTATTTCATAACTTCATAACATTTGACCTAAACCATGTTATTCCCGGCGTTTCATTCTCAAAATAATAGCAAGTACACTGCGTCATCTTAACTGCAAGGTATACACGGGATATATGGTACTTTAAAGTTGCAATGCTTCGCGGAGTGAAGTACCAAGTCACGAAGCACCTACTTCAGTCAAGATGAAAAGCACCGCGAGATCACTGAAGCCAAACTCACGCATTTTCGGAATGTATCTACTCGGCATGTACATTACAAGCCTTATAAATGCACATTGCATATTGAATTTAGTTTCCTCGACTTCAATTCTTCGTCCTGATCTTTTTTTTTCTTATTTCCCTTTTACTTTCTTATCCACTACAAGCCCGATCAATTTGCTTTCTACGACAATTGACTGGAGAACAAAATGGCCGATCGAGAAGCACTGCACGTTCTTGGATTATTTATGGAGTAATCAGTAACGTGATTATCTTAAATCGATGCTCCTGATTGGTCAATCTGAATACTCGTTGCAAGTATTTCCAATAATTATATTTCTGAATAAACTAGTCAAATCCGAGAAACGTTATTTTTTTTGGAAATTGTACAATTTCTTTCTGTTACTGTCACTCAGCACTGACGTACAAATTCTCCAAAACGACGTGATATTTTTGACGTGACAGAATCGTTCAACCTGAGAAATATTGTGCAACGTTTGTTTCTGCTTCCTTCGTTCCTTTTATGCTAAATTATTCTAGCGTTTTTCTGCTTTTCTCACAAAACCCACTCGTACTTGACCCAACTTCCTTTTGACTCCTTCTTTTTTTTTTCCCTTACTTTGTACAACTCGTTACACGCCTGACGTAACCGATTTTCAATTTAGTTTTACAATAAGGTATACGTCACGTCTCAGACTTGAAACTAATGAGATGCAAATAAATATCCAGGTCTAAGCTTTCCACATAAAAATTAACTATACACTATACTACTGTATCGACAATTATAATATAACAACTATAATTACTCTAACAATATACGCAATTTTATAATAGTAAATATTTGCTTGATTATAACAAGTATATCGGGTAATGCTAATTTGATATAAACATAACGCATCCGATGTGATCTTTATTTAATAAATTAATCACGATTCCCAGATGGCGCCCTCTTGCCTATGTGTCTATATAATAATTAAATTGCCATTAAATAATGTATCTCCTGTACGGAAAGGCGTATTTACATTAAGCGTCGTATCGATCAGCTTTACCTGCAATGCAAAACACACGTGCAGCGCGGATACGTTGTTAGCGAAATTGCATGGTTGACATTCATTCTCATTCGCTCTTTGAGAATAAACAAAACTCTCAGTAATTACTCTGAGCTGATTTTCATATTGCAACGTTGCACTGACGTTCTGGAATTCATTTTGATACATGAACAATTAATTATCTTAGCTCATTAGATTGAATTACAATACAGTACGCCATACGAGTGCGGCATAGAAAATTCAAACAATAATATCGTGTATGCTCACAGAATTTATAGATCAATTATCGTATTATTTTCAAGCTTACAAATTGAATATGTTGTATGGTACAATTTGGACAGTATGCAAATTTCACTAAAACCAAATGGCAAAATCGATATGTACTCAATAACTATATTTATAATGTATTAATATAACTGTAAAAGCAGGCAAATCGATCAATCTTCTGTCACAGTCGGAATTAGCTACAGTGCCTTTTCGCATCTACGTTAAGTAAGTTAGGCTTCCTTTTCCATCTTCGCTCCCAGCATCTCATTCGTGTACCAACAATCTCGAAGCGACCCTTCTCGTTTCCTCCCTTCTTCGCTGCATCCGGATTCTCCCATCAAGACCTATTTCTCCCTCTGACGTCACATATGCTGAAACGGAAATCCACCACAGAGCAATATCCGAGTCTCTCCTTTAATTTGCGTTTTTCACCCCACGCGACGAGGGATGTTTTTCAGCTTCCTCGCAAGGGAAAAGAAAAAAAAAAAAATATGAAACGCAAGCTCGGGCCTAAAAGTTCAGCCAGTAAATTGCGTAAACGACATACTTTAACTCCGGACTCGTACGAGCTCATAGGAATACTTGTGCTGAAGTTTACAATTAAATATGCAAAGCATAATGTTTACTCGATGAGTAAAAAAATATTTTTTGGAATATTTACGAGTGGGATAAAACTTAATGACGTCATAAATTTGATCCTTTTACTAAGCGACACACCTCGCCCTTACAAAAGACAAAATATATTTCAAAGCTTCATTTATTGTTACCCTTAAAACTCGCTTTTGAAATTTTCCAAAAAATATTGTCCTTTCCACCATTTTTCTATTACGCGGACTAGTTTACGCGACTATCGCGTATTTTTTATCGGACAGCTGAACTCCTATCAGCCACGCAACCCCGAAACTGCCGTAAATAAGAAATCTCTTTTCTGGAAAGGGTTCATAAATTTCATGAGATTCGTCCCCATTGGTAGCAGCAGCCCAAAATGCGTAACTATAGTCGTATATCTATATGTATACATATACTTAATAGTTATGGGATGACAAAATACGAGAAACACAGTTGGAACATGAATTAACCTTTCACCCGGCACTGGGTATATGTTTGTGACGTAACACGCGTACGAAACGCAGCCACTTGACACAAAATGGATCCAAGAGGATAACGATGCTCCTGACGGTCCAGAGGGATGAAATTAATTATGAAGTATTATACGTAATGCTTGGTATCCATTTTCAATTTTTTGCTTCCCCTATTTTTTAATTCTTCATTGTTTTTAAACCCATTTAACAAACTGCTACCCTCGATATTTCGCACACAACAGTATTTGCGCAAAACTCCCGATATCGCAACGTCAGGCCACCAGGAACGTGCCACCCCATTTTTACCAGCGGACGATATTTTATTTTTCGCTGGCTCGTTTTATTTTCGCGCATTAAAAAACAAAAAGGAAAAAAGCAGAAACAAAGCAAAAATGCGAGGTCGCGTGTTAGAAAATCCGGCAGTCACTGCTCGTGGTGGTTGGGATGGGTGGGGGGGGTTGTATAATTTCGCTGAGACACCGCCGGATACGGGCTGCTTAAATCTCTGACGTTGTCGTGAAAACGGGACCTTAGTTATATACAATGGCAAGATGCAACCCGCGAATGGCGTTCAAATTAATTTCAACGAACTTTGACTGTAAATTATTAATGCCGCAACGCTCGGGGGTTGCTGACTCGACTGTTCTGGGGGTAAACGCGCCGTTTAATTAGGAAATCCGCAATTGTGGCAACTTGGATTGCAATAGCTTTGAGTCGACGTTAAGCGTCCGTCATTGATATCGTTTGTCCATTGTAAACTGGTGAGTCGATATAATATTACATTACAATACATTATATCCAGGTGTAATACTATATAATATATCAATCAAATATATCAATAGCTTTGAATATATCTTCACCCTACATAGGTATACGATTGGAAGCCAATTCTTAGCAAGCTCCGAAATTACCTACTTTTCAAAAATATACAGCACGAACCTTAAATATTTTGGTAAAGCTAAGAATTTTTGACTGACTGCCTCATGAATGTAAATTAAAACGTTTACCCCATTTTACTCAACGCCGCTTTTTCCTGTCGTGCGTTCACGTGTTATTGCTCCCTCCAATGGCATTTAAGAAGACGGCAGCATTGCTCATTCGACTCGTACCCTACTGGACAAAAATAATACTAAAAAATAAGTAAAATTGAAAAGGGCCAATTTACCACAAGGAACAAATATCGCTGGGCAATATCTTTGCCTCCGTTATTGGTTTCCCGTGACAAATTAATGATTACACTGATAAACCCAGCTATGGTACGAATAAACAAGCAGTAATTATTTCACTAAAAAATTTATACCTATTTCATAACGTTTCGTAATTTTATTTCAATTTTTTTTTATTCTTTCCGTCCTTATAAAAATTAAATCTTTTACAGGGAAAATTCACTCACTCAACGGCAGTTCTGAATTAATTATCGCAGGCATAAAGGGTTGAGCGACTACTTGTGGAGTAAGCAGAACGAAATAACAAGCTATAACACAGCTTCTGGACCGAAGGGGTCAATAATGGTGGGATTTACTAGTGAAAATACTGATAAGAAAGCTTGCAGCATCCAGTACGTTATCATTATTCTGCTCTGGTGCATTAAGCATTTATCACGTCAATATTTAGCATCCACAGCCTTTTGATCGATGTTGATGAAAATGGGAGACACTCCTATAGTACGTGTTGAGTTAAAAATGCTGGGTTGATAATCTAGAAGGAAACGTAATGGCGACTGTGATTTCATAGGATAGCAACCATTGTTCACTTTTAACGAAGCAAGAAAACAATACAAGTTCTTCGTTTACATGTTGGCGATACGAGCGACGTGAATGTTGCGCATTTCCAATGATAATAATAATGGGCGCCCTTGGTGAGAATGAAATACTAACAATGCACGCGAATGATATTATGGTAAAGAATAATATAATGAAAAGGAAATAGAAAAAGCAAATGAAAGTCAAAAAAAGTTCTTAATTAAGTTACGGCGAGGCATTTCAAATTTTTGTTTTTTCTAATTTACGTTCAAATATTAATATTATTACGTATCTGTGCGTACATTTCGAGGCTACAAGACGTGGTCTTCTTCTGTCTTGTTAATAAAAAGAAAAAAAATTTAAAGAAACACCGAAGGGGGAAATTTTTAATATGCTGGCAGGCGCAAGAAGTTCGAAATAAGAAACGACTGCCGGCCAAGACCACCATGCAAATATTCATACTTTATTCATGACCTCCGACCTCGCTGTAATACAGCACCTTTTCGTGGATTCGCGCATTAAATCCTTGTCGTATAACCACCGACCTA
Organism: Pachycephus smyrnensis; assembly: GCA_030142225.1. NCBI lineage: Eukaryota > Metazoa > Arthropoda > Insecta > Hymenoptera > Cephidae > Pachycephus > Pachycephus smyrnensis. Next base: position 477,904 of record JARQST010000707.1, read on the forward strand.
TACTCTCTCCACTCTCCCGAATTACGGCCATATCGACGCAGACGCCGCGGCGCTCTTGTATAAATAAGCTGGGGATTGAAAGCATCCGCGCAATGAATAAATTTCTATACAGCCAATTTCATACGGAGTAATACGGCATTTCATAAAGAGGCGTATAAACCAAAATTTTGTAAATAAACAATCAAACAAAGTACAGCATCGTATCACATAAGAATACTCGAACCCTTATGGATCCTTAGTAATACGTTAATAAAATACCAAACAAGCCCTTAGTGATATCCTATCTCGATCCCTGTCTTGCATCGTTTAGAAATTGCTTTTGAAGCGATTAGAAAATATCCAAAAAAATATTTTTGAAGGTTATCTAATTTTTCATTAATGTATATTTTGATTTTTTGTTTCAGCATCCTCCTGCGATATGGTCTATAACAGTGATACGACTAAGACTGGAATTGTTACGTCACCAGGATATCCGAATCCTTATCAGGCGAGGGCTAATTGCAGGTACGACTTTCAAGGTCGAGGCAAAGAACGAGTTCAAGTGGTTTTTCAAGATTTCAATCTCTACCATCAAACGGACGATCCCAAAGAGTAAGTGCCATAGTAAATATTGTTAACAGTTGATAACGTTGATACAAGTTATTCGTGTGTAGGATACCTTAAAGATATAAAATCCCTAGGACGTCGTCCCAGCTAATAAATATTTTTATAGAATCCTCAGAGGGATATCAGACTTTATCAATGACCGTGTATCAATAATGGCTGAAGAATGGCTTTTCTGTACCTTCGAGGGACTTCCCATTTAAATTCTACTGACAATAAGAATATCCCTCTTGTAGAACCCTATAGCCCGTTTCTATCGAAATCTCTTGGAGGCACAAGGCGGAGATCGAATAAGAGCGGTTCCTTTCGTAGGAGATTGAAACGAAGCCAACAATCGAAACTAGGAAATGGCGTCGACGTGTTTTTCCTCGAGACGGAAGCCAAAGACTGACTTTTTTTATTCGCTTTGGTAGACTCGATGATTTTCCTAGTTCGATAAAACGTTTAGACTCTAGGACGCTAAGTGTTTCCCTTTGGGATTTTCAATTTCTTACTGTACAATGAAAATCTGCTTGGATATCGTAACCGATAAAGTACATCAAAGAAAATAAATAGAAAATATATTGAAGCAAGTTGTGGGTCTGTGCTGAGAAAAATTTTAATATTGCTTACTTTATAGTTTTTTTGTCTTTTCTTTTCTTTCTTTTCGGTAACAATTATTCTAGCAGCCTGCGTACCGGTTTTGAAATTACATTTTGAGATGCATGGCGGATATAATATTTCAAGATGGTTGTCTCGCAGCAACGTCGTCTACAGGAAATGCATTGCGATTCTTGTACTTTTTATATGACGTAGATGCTATTTGTAGCAGGGAACCGGGATATACAGGACGTTTCAGAGACGCGACATTTGTCGAAAAATGGGTATCTTCAGTTTGAATATATTTCCATATTATGGTTATGCAAGCAGCTTGGCAATTGCTGTGATTTAGTATCATTTTCAAGAATCAGATGGGCTAGTACTTCACTTTTACGTATGTAGCATTATTTATATGACTTCTGTGATATTCACTGAGTAGTATCTTTCAAGAAAATTGTTATCAATTGTGCAGTTTTTCAAAATACAAGAAGAACGTTAATCGATCGTAAGGGTAATGGTTTCAAAGAAGTAAGAATTTTCTTTGGATACCTTAAAAAGAGACGTTAGATTCCACGTGCTTCTGTTCTTCATTTACTTTATTAAATTGCTCGAAGCTTAATATTAACTTTGCCAGTTCGTTTCTTTTCCCTCGGATAGTCGTTAACGATTTCATTAGATCCTCATTACGGGTAAGAAATCTTATCCGAAACGCCAGCGTTATCTGTTCCTTCGTGTACCCATCAGCTGGCGCTCGTTAACAGTAACGATTTCCGACAGGAGATAATTCGCCCTCGAACTTGGACAAATTACTCTGCGAAATATTACCACTTTTTCGATTTTCGCTTTAAGCCTCCTCCCTTACAAGAGCTTTCCTTCGCGAGGAACATTCCACTTGCGAACTCACGGAATTCCTGAGATACTTAAACTCCACTTGGCAGCAGTAGGGACGAAGAAACTTCGTGCAAGTACTTATCCTTGTTCTTCTAGAAAACCATAAGAAAATCATCAACAGCCTACAGAGTCATTAAGTTATATATACAAGGAATATTAATATATGCCAAATAAAAACCAGTTGCCTCCATAAGAAAAGAAGACGAAACAATTAGAGCTGTTTGTTTTTAAGAATTTCTTTTTCCTTCTTATTACAGATGCGATGGTGTCGATTCTCTGGTCGCGTTTGTTCACATAGATGGAAAAATGGAGAAAATCGATTCCTTCTGCGGGACGACACTCCCCACTCCCCTCATGAGCAATGGACCCAGACTTCTTCTTGAATTTCGCGGAGTGACGTCATCCCGATACTCCAAAGGATTCAAAGCCACGTATTCCTTTACAGAAAGTGAGTAAAGTACCGAGAATTTCAAGTGCTTCAGCACTGAGCATTACTTATTGGTGAATTCTTTTGCAATCTTACTAGATATCGGAATCCACGCTTTCTATACGCCATAAAGAACAAGATGGATCCACCTATAAACTGAAAACCGATAAATACTTAATAATCATAAGATCTTGGAAATTCACTCAAAACTCATACCACTGATACCAGCAGGATTCCTTCCTCGATGGACTATTTGTATTTAATCAAATTATCATTGCGTTCAGTGTCAAGCGTTACGTGAAATTAGTTGATCAAAAAGTCATTTACGTTGCTTCCACTTCCGTGATTAAACCCATTATTGATTTAAAAAAAGAAATTCTACTGTGGCCACAACTAATGCAATTTCATGCAGGAACGAAAACCAGTCGTACGTGTACTACTCTCGGAAGGAGCAACCATATGAAACATTACGCGAACGCATTGTTAAGCCACAAATCATTTGATGCATTACCTATCTATCTGTATCGTCGAAGATAAATGATGCATGATGCTGCACGAAATTAAGTTATTGATACGCAACGATTCTCGCGGAGATGAAATCGCAACATATATTACGACATACCAAACCTTGCGGTTTCACAGTATGGATCCAGTGTCAAAATTTCTATTTCCGTTAAGTATCCTTATCGCGATAGTCGTACATCTCAGCCAGTCCCGTTTATCATATTGGTTGAATTTCGTTCCAGCATCCGAGCCAGTATTCAACGTGTGCAAACAGCTTATAAGAATTCACTCTACATATATGCTCTAGGGATAAGAATACTTGAAAACGTTACAGCATAAAAAGTTGCATTCATCTCCAAAAAAAAAAGGGAAAACTTGAATAATCCTAGCTTACATCACGCGTATGGATCTTTGATAACTTACTGATATGACAAACATCGATCGATAATAAACAGACTAAAACTGTATTAATACGTAGAATCAATAGTGCAATTTTAAATTCGCATATATTCACAAATTACTCTAACAAAGTGTCCCGTCAAACTATCTCTAGTATCAATTCTAAAGATTGAAACGAACGACCTTGAAACTTTTTAAAGAAAACAAAATCCACAAGAACTTAGTTCTATCGGGACGATAACATTCTAGGAGATTCAGCTGACGAGCTGAAAGTTAAATTTTCTATAATGGAATTGAAAGAGTAAGTTCTTTTTTTTCAAGCATTCAAGATACAATAAAGAAAAGTAACATCTAGTATCTATTGGTTATCCTGTGTATCGTTCCTGTGCCGGGCAACATTTTATGAGCCGTAGGTGCACTGTGAAAATGCATTATATATCAATGTGTATATATATATATAGGCGCATATATCTACGTAAAATATTACATTATGTAACAAGGTACTCGTACAGCACGTATTCCTCTTTTATCTATGGCGACTATAGATATAGAGTATCCATGGTGCAGTATCTCAGGAACTGCAGTGTGGAACATAAATTGCCAGCTCGTCGTATATACAGTTGAAAATTCTTCAACTGCTCGGGTATTATAAAAGTTCTGGCGAAACTTTATCAATTTTACGAAATCGCCACGTGTACCGTGATAAGTATACGCCCGTTGACTTCTTCGTACAATTACTCCGTCCTTCGAAAGCACCCAAGGCGTTATGAGAAAGCTCGAACTTTCGAAACCGGCCGAAATATCCTCTTTAACGACTGCTAACGCTCGTTCGCGCTTCATAAGTTCTCGATGAGCACTTAAAGTGTGGAGGATATATCTGCAAAAAGTGTTGAATTAAGTGGTAAAACTTCCTCGTGGTATTTCGCGAGCACTGGGTATATCGACGGGTTCAGCATACTATTATAAAGACAAATATATGATATTTCAGGATTGATAATTTTGACAAATATTTTACCTGAGTCCAGTGTAAATTACAAAAAAAAAAACCTTTTAGACTGAACCCTTTTGATGTTTTCTACCGGGTGTGACAAAAGTAACGAACAGAAAAGGTTTGACTTCATTTGTCCATTGGATCGATACAATGGACGATATTGCTCGGGGAGTTTAATTGATACAGGAAAAACAAAGGATAGACAAAAACGTTCCTTTTCAAAAATGGAAATTTTTGTTTGCAGATACACAATAGATTTTACAGTGCCAAATAGTTCGATGCCAAATGAAACGTCTTTATTGGCAATTAAATGGGCGATATGTGTTTTAATAAGGTGCTTAATGATTTCACTATCGACGTTAACTATCTCTTTCTCTATTTTTTTATGTTCTTCAAAATTTATTGCCTGTCCCGATAATATTTCCTTTACGTTGCTTTTTCTTCCCTTATGTAACGGCATCATCCTGCGCAACCAAGATCTTCGAACTCCTACGATTCTTCGTAACGTCATAACGGAGTTTTATGCGTTTTGCGAGCGAAGTGTGCTTTATAGCTTTTGGCTTTCTCTTTCTTCCACTTTTTCTTCTTCCTCTTCTTTACTCCTCTGTTTATTCGTATATTTCCACATTTTACACAGGGCTGACTGTACTCTTAGTATAAATCGTGGATGGGAACTAAACTAAATTTGGAATATTTTTCAAAAATATTTATCCATTGATAACGAATTATTGATATGACTTTTCCGAAATTAATTACTCATGAGTCGAGTGTGTATATCAATTTTCGAGTAAATATCATGCTCCAATTAAATTCCCCTTTTAGAGTATAAGATACACATTAACGTTGAACTGGGGAGAGGGTGCAGCACCCAATTTTGGGCCATAACTCGACTAAGGGGTGGTTCCATATAAAAATACGCATAAATCTCGAGAGTACTTGGTGCGTACATTCACGGCATGCAATCAATTTCACATATTGCGTTTACTTTGTAAATGTAAAGATACGAAAGAATTCTTTAATCTGTTTATGGTACCCTGGTACATATATAACATATATATATTTATTTATTTATTTATAGCCTTGACAACAAATCAAGAAAGTTTAATGCCAAGACA